>VYXF01009397.1:892313-974098 GCA_013397295.1 Polioptila caerulea
CGGCGGCGCGGCGGGCCCCGGCCGAGGAGGAGGAAGAGGAGGAGGAGGAGGAGGAGGAGGGGGACGTGGTGGTGGTGATGGATGGAGCCGCGGAGAACGGGCAGGCCGGGCTCCCCGCCGCCCAGGGCCTGGGCTGCGGCGCGCAGGAGGAGCTGCTTCTGCTCTTCACCATGGCCTCGCTGCACCCGGCCTTCTCCTTCCACCAGCGGGTCACCCTGCGGGAGCACCTGGAGCGGCTGCGGAGGGCCCTGTGCGGGGACCAGGAGGAGGAGGAGGAGGGCTTCGGCCGCCACCCAGCCCAGGTAACGCCGCGTCCTGCGCTCTTCCTGCTGCGCCATCTCAGCAGGATTCTCAGTGGTTTCGTCCTTCTTCCACCGTTCCCCCCCGTTTTCGTAGGAGCGGCTGCTTGCTTTCCCCGAAACCCCCCCATTGGGATGTGGTCCCTCTCGTCCTCCCCCTACCACGGCAGTGTCAGCCCCGGCCGCCCCCACAACCTGCTGCGGAGTGTCTACTACGAATTTCTTGGCGGGGGGAAGGGCTGATTTTCGTAGCCTGCCATGCTTTCTGGAACGCTGTTTTTTTCTTTTTTTTTTTCTGGAACTCTGGAGTGCAGGGTGCACAGTACTGAACTGGTTGCCTTGTACGCTGTAGGCCACTGTGCGAAGCAGGAGTACAAGCAACAGCTTGACTAAACTTGTAAAAATAGAAATAATAATAGGAGTGCTAGATAGAGATCAGATTGCCTAAGAGAGCATTCGCTAGGGGCTTCAAACCAATAGAACACGTTAAAATATTTTTTTATATGGAGCCTGCTTTCTTGCCCCTTCCCAATATGAAACACAGACTTGAACTTGGCAAGAATTAGGATAGCAACTGGGTCTAAGGCTGGTTCTCTGAAACACTAGGTTCAGTGAGATGGCTGACAGCTTTGGGGAAGGGGTGGTAATGATCCCACTAAAGAAACAAATTAAAATGCCACAACATCTGGAGCTTCTGTGCAGAAAAAAACCGTTTTTTTGGGTAGCTGTCAGGAAACAGCAAAGCTCATCCTGAAAGCAGATGTGCCACTTGTTGCTAGGATGTGGCTGTCACCGGGGATGAGGACTTTCAGTGAGTGACAACAGAAGCATTCTCCTGTGCAGGGAGAGATTTTCCCCCAGTGCCATTCACTGCTGCCCTCTTGATGAGCATTGGCTTCAAAAATTGCCCCATATTTATACAGCCAAGCCATCCTCATGGAGCTCTGCAGTTTTTGGTCTACAGATGGCCTCTCGTGCAAAGGGGAAGGGACGGCTGGGAGATGGGTGTTTATAGTACTGTTCCACTGAACCCATCAGGTTTTCATGAGTTACTTGACAGAAAAGGCTGCAGAGCAGTAGGGGTTGGGGTTTTGTTTCAAAGTTTGCTTGCAGTGCAGTCCATTTCAGCTACTAGAAAACTTCTGCATTGCCTGCTGTATGAAAGGAATGGTTCCTTCTGTTGCTGAAGATGGGGTATGCTCTTGAGGTACTCAGAGGAGACAGGGATCAATTTCTAAGCCTTCAGATATATTAACTAAATGCTTGTATCATTTAAAGGGCAAAATGCGTTTGGCAGGTTATAAACTAATGGCAGACGTTGCAGGACTGAAATCGCAATGAATTTGGATCATTGGTCCAAGAAGTGTTTATTTTGGCTCATTGGCCTGCATCAAGTGTAGTTCTATCCCAGAATTAATCCTGAAAGTCCATCTTTCCGGGGAAAAGATTGAATTGCAGGAAGTGGTAAGACTGGACACTGTCCCTTCTGGGTTTAAAGTGCTAGTAACCGGAAACATACTTCCTGCAGGGAACTGGCACAGCAGTTGTAGCTGCTCAGTGTCTCCCACCAAATGGAGTTGGGAGAGCAGGCTCCCATAAACTACTGGAATTGAAGTCAGTTTTGTGCAGTGTTCTGGCTTCAGCCTAAAAGCAGCTGTCCAAGTTGTGTTGCTTTTGTTTACTCGGGGAACACTGAGGGACCCGAGTCAGCTTGGCTGAACATGCACATCACATACTCCATAGTCGACACAGCAGAGAAACGGCAACGCTTCCGTAGGCTTTCCTTCCCCTCCCCCCTTTCTTAATGGCTAATTGTAAATACAGCACAGCCTTTCTGGGAAATAATGGCTGACAGGGAACAGAGGGACCAGTGGGTTTCTGCTGAGTATTTCCAGCCGACGTTCCGCGGGGGTGGTGGAATCCTCGCAGATAAAACGCTGGAGATGGAGCCAGTAGCAGGGTTGAAGACTTCCCTGGCAAAATGCTGCCGTAGCATTACGCTGAACTTGATTTAAAATCCTGTCGGGTGTTCACAGGCCTTGCCTCCTCCTTTAGTCTCTGAAATTTGAGTGCCTTCAGGGATCTGCGTTTGTGAACTAGAACGGTCCAGAAAGGCCTCTCTGAGATGTTACTCGGCTGGGCTCCACCTCCGGGAACAGCCCGCTCCGTGCCGGGCAGCCCAAGCAGCTCCACTCGGGAGCCCTCGCGCTGGTCGCGGTGCTCCCCGTCCAGCCCGCGACCGCACGGGCAGTGCTCCAGCGGGCGGTGCCCGGAGGGGGACGGGGACTTTCTCCTCCGTCGTCAGACGGGCACCGCCGGGCGCGGCGAGGGCAGGAGGACCGGCGGGAGGGGGAGCGGGGCGGACACGGCGCCCCAGCCCACCGAGCTCCGGCATGGCCCGGGGCAAGGGGGTGACGCCTCTCTGTTTGCGGGGCGGACGGGTGTGTCACGGTGAGGGCGCAGCCCCACTGCCCTGCCGTGGCGCCGGGGGCGGACAGGGACGCGGGGGCCGGCGGCGGCCGCCGCTTCCCGCCCNNNNCGTGCCCCGTGCCCCGTGCCCGTTCGTCCGGCACAGGAGGCACAGCAGCAGCAGCAGCAGCAGCGGCGGCTCGGTGCGCGGAGGCCGCGAGCTCAGCTCTGGTCTTCCCGTGCTTGGCGCTCCCGGGCGTTCTCCGCTCCCGGCTTCTGGCCCGTCGGAAGGTGGTCACTGAGCTGCCGTCCACGTGGGCCCAGAAGTAACCAGTGCATTCCTGTGCGTGTTCCACAGCGATGTGCAGTCAGCCTGAGAACGTGAGAGTGCAGAGCTGGGGTAGAATCGGGTGGTTTGTCGGCTCTGAATGCTTCAGGGCAAAGGGCTGTGCTCTTGCACGTGGCTTACCTAACAAAGTGGCTCAGTTCGAGGATTCAAGGAGCTCTTACACCTAGCTGTCGTGGACACCAAGGCTTGAGAGGTTCACCTGCAAAGAATTTGTGTGTGATTTCCTAGAACATAAAGGAATTTGCTTTTTCCCATGATTTGGGTTATGTTTTCTGGGCAGGGTCTGTATTGTCTGATAATATTGAGCTCACAGTAAAGTTGCCTCATGACAAAGGGTTAATAAGATTGTTGCTATTTTTCCTGTCTTATTTTAATGATTTTGAAAATGTAACATTTCTTAGTGATAAATTTTAGCAAATTCAGCTCAAAATGGAGGAATTCAAAAGCTGTGGGAGGTAGGACTTGGAGTGGGATGGCCAGAGCTAGGATTGCCTTCCAGTTGACAAATTTTGTTTCTTTATGAAGTGTTCTGAATTAAGGTTTGGGAGTTTTTATACTTAAAATTGAAACATTTTTTTATTATTTTCAGCTTATTAATTTAAAGTGTGGTTTATAACAATGTCTTTTGGAAAAAAGTCATTGGTGCATCAAGCTGCAGAATATCAACTTTGAATCTAAAGTGGAAGTACAAGAGTAAATCAGCAGCATTTGCTGCTGAATAAAAAAAGTGTTAATATGCAAAGATCCTGTTGTTACCACTGTGTATTGGTTTAAGTAACAGAACATATAGCTTAGCTCTTGTGTTGATTATTTTTGTTTAATAAGTGCATCATTTTCAAAGCAGTTAGACTTTATTGTTTATCTTTTTCCATCCCGTCGGGTGCCTGGAGTCAAAATGCTGAAATACTGAAGGAGCTCTGGATATCAATGAACGTAATAAATGTGGCTTGCATTAGGCACTGGAACATTAAGTCAGGCATACTTGACAGGAATAGAACCAAGATTCTATTGAAATAAGCAATCTCCTGGAGATAATGGTTTGTTGAATAGTATTATAATTAGCTGGCTGGAGGATTCTTCCCAGAAAAAAGTCTCTACCTACACACAGAGGGAAAGTTTCTATTTACAGAGTATTTTTCTTAGTACACTTCTATTTATAGGATATTTTGTGTGCAAATTAGAAGAATGCTTTTATAATTGATCTTCAGTCACTTGCAGCATAATAAGATAGTAGAATTTAATTTTAGAATCTAGGAGCTCTGTCTGAAGTGCACTGTTTTTAGTGTCATAGAGTTGAGCATAAGGAAAAGTGTGTCTTCAGAATCTGGTTTAAATAAGAGACATAAAGATAAAAAATGTCATTTTACTCTTGGCAAATATCTTTTAAATGGTGATGCACGCCAGAGAAATACAAATGTTTTACAAGCTTTGCATACTGAGATGAAAAGTATTCCAGCTGCCTCAGAGAACCTAACTGCCTTGTCTCTGAACAGGAATTTCTCTGTCTCTGAACAGGAGTTAAGAATTTCCAGGGACATTACTGGAAGTCTTCTGGAAAGGAAGTCATAGCTAGATAAAGGACAGTGCCTAAAATGAATGAATTCTATCTAAATGTGCATGCTGATGCTCCAGGAAATTGCAGAGTGAAAGTTTTCACTGCTTTGAGCTATTTTAGCTATTTAATTCTAAATATGAGGTGTTAGTACAAGTCTGTAGCCTTTCCCAGTCCCACTATACCAGAATTAATCAGCCTCTTGCTGTTGTCCCTGACAGTTTGTTCTCCAGTAAATGAGGGTGTTGCAAATATACCCCTGACTTCCTAGTGCCTGTGCTTAGATTGCTGAAGTTGTGCTGTGGTCCAGTTTTCAGGGCTGCCCGATGCTGACTTATTTATAGTTAGCAGGGTCTCACTGGGCTTGGAGTGCAGAGGATTTTCTGCTTTTTCTAAAGAGCTGCAGAAAAGGGTGCAGACAGCAGCAGTAAGATGGTTGTCTGTGAAACCTCTGAAGTCTGTAGGATTCTGCCTGCTTGAATCTGTTACCTTGTTTGCTTGCCATGATCAGTCTCTAGCTATAGCTTTCCTAGAAGACACTATAGCTGATTCTTCTTTACTGTAATTAAAACAAAATACCTACTTTTCCTTCAAGGGTTGGTGAATTTCTGTAGTATCCTCCAAGTCTAAGGATTTATACTTCTGGAGACCAGAACTGGCAGACATCTGGCTAGAAACTGCATTCCTTTGTGAGTTTCTTGCCTTTCCTCAACCTCTTAATCTTGTCTTTTTGGGAGAAGAAATTAAAAATACTTTGAACAGCTAAAGAAAATTTAGTGTTTGGGAAGTGTCTTAGGAGAAAGATAATCAGAAGACAGAGATTTTCTGTTATTCAGAGATTCTGTACATAGAAGAGTACTTTGAAACTATGCCAGAGTTCAAGGATTAAACAAAATGACATATTGCCCTCTGATGGCAATTAAATGCAGTAATGAAGGCATCGTCCCTTCTCAGTACTGACTGTACTTCACTGAACTACTCTTCAGGGGCAAATGTTTGTTGAATCTTCCTGTCAGTCTAAACTGTTACAAGAATAATTTTTTGTATCAGTCTGAACTGCTACATTCAAGTAATTTTATTTTGATTCACTCAGCTGACAATCACGAGAGTACTGAAGCTGCCGAGTTGTTGGATGAGCAGCCACCTGGGGATACAGTAACAGCTGGACTGGTGCTTGGCTGGCTCTAGCTTCAAGTTCTCTACTTTGTTACAGACTAACTAGGTTGGGCTGAAACTGTGGTTTAGGTCCTGTAAAAAGCTTAGGTGGAGGTGAGACTTGGAACACACTGTGTTTCTAGCAAACACAAGGTGCATTATTCCCCTAGCACTGTAAATCATAGGTGTAGCTGCCATGTCTGCTTCAAAAGCTGCCAGTACTTCAAATGTAATTGCCACAGGCTGAATTTGTTCATGTGATGTAAGAGGGTTGGTGTGCCCTTTGTCTCAAAATTGTTATGATTTGGTAATGCTATAAGTTAGTCAGTATGTGATTGCTGAAGCTGTCATGTGGTGTCATATTCCTCCCTGAATCAGCTGATCTTTTGTCAGGCTTCTGTCTCCATCATAGTGTTTTGTTGTTGACTCTCTCAGGCGAGCTCTTAACATAGTTTCACTGAACAAATATGCTTCTAGGCACCTGTGCACACTCTCTGTGCAGTCCAGCTTACTAGATATGAGTTAATAGGGCAGTTGCACATAATCCATTTGAACTGTATGTTCAGCCAGTCAGGCTTTTATTGCACGTATTATGGGATTTTATGTCTGGTCACAGAACCATGAAGGGACCAAGACTGGCCGTGACCTCTGGGGGTCATCTTGCTTACACAGGGCCACCTACAGCTCGTTCCCATGTCCAGATGACTTTTGAGTGTCTTCAAGTCTATAGACTCCACAGCCTCTCTGGGCAACCTGTGCTCAGTCACCCTGACAATGGAAAAGTGTTCCCAGATGTCCAGAGGGAATCTCTTGTGTTTCAGTTTCTGCCTGTTTCTTCTGTCACTGGTCACTGCTAAAAAGAGCCTGGCTCCATCCTCTTTGCACCCTCCCTTCAGATGTATGTATGTACATACACACACACACACACACACATTTTTACACGTATAGGTCTTTTTCTGCAAAGCTGCTCTATAGTCTGTTAGGTCCCAGAGTGTGTGGTGCCCAGGTGTAGGATTTACACTTTTCCATGATGGACTTCCTGAGATTCCTGTCCGCTTATGTCTCCAGCTGTGGTTCTATGTGGAATAAGCATTGTTGTTCTGGAGATTGATTCTACATGTTAAAAGATAAGTTAACATGGAAACTTCTAAGTTATTGGTTGGTTTGGCCAAAAGAGAGATAATTTGGTGGGTTTTTGTAGTCATCAGTCTTGAGGCTGATTCTGCTCTAGTCTTGTAGAACAGAACAGCTTCTCTGCGTCGTGGAACAATTGGATGGTGCCTTTGCATAGTTCAAAGTTTGCAGACTGGAGCATGGCTTAGCAGTAATGTCTCTTGGGCATTTGTCTTCAGTCTTGATCTTGCATTTGCCTAGCAGCTTGTCCAAGACAGTACTGGGGTTTTTTTTGTTAGGAGACAATCTGTTGTATCAACAGTGGTCAACATTAAAGAGGTTTTGAAGCATTGCTGCTCTGTATGTTTGCATTTGTGAGTATTAAAGCATATCCTGGATTTCCATTTTAAGATGGCAAGAATGTTCCAGGCCACACCCCACAGTGGTGGGGTGAAGATACAGTTGCTCAGAGTGTTGAGTAAGGCATTGTCTCTGCTCTTGTCTTCAGGAGAGGGTTCAGCAGCACACGAGCACACGGGCAGGTTCACCCGGCTGTTGCTTCTGGAGAGGCGGTGTTGAACCTTTATGCTACCACAGCTACGTAGTGATACATCTGTGTATCACAGCTGTGAAGCAGTGAGGGTAGGAGCTTGCAAGGTTTGTTGTAAGCAAATCATGGCTTTGGTCTTGTAATTGGCACCACATCTGTTAATGATTATTCTGGCATCACTCACTTTTCTTGAAGGTGCAGATGCTGTAGTTGATAACTCACAATCATGAGTTAGACCTTGATTTTTTCCAAAATGCCTTCTTTCATCTGGCTTTGTTTATCAGTTCCCACTTGTAGATGAATGAACGAGCTGTGCTAGTTTGCATCTGCACAGCCTGCAAGACTGAGTAGTGCTGTCCCTCATACCACATTTACTGTAGTCTTGCAGAAAAATAATATTTCATATTTGGGCATGTAGAACTAATCAAGCTGTCCAGCTGCTGCAAGTGTGTTTCCCTTGTTAGTGCTCATCAGAGCTGATGAATGAATAGCTCTTTTATGAAAGTGCAATGCAAGCATCAGAAGACCTTTGTGCATCAATCGCTTGCTCACGATGATTAGTAGGCTATCCAATAACAGATTTTGCTACATATTGCCAAAGCAATGCCAGCATGACATGGTTTGATCTGTCATCTGCATTGATAGAAGGCAGAGTTTGGACATCTGTCATGTATAGGTTAGCTGAGATCTGCTCAGCTCCCATGGCATTAGACAGAGCAACATCCTTCTCAGCAGGATGGATTGCCACTTTTGATATTTGGTGCTTGTTTTACAGACAAGCACCCCTGGACCTTGGGACACAAACACTTCTGGATGTGTTTGTGTCCCTGGACATTCCACTCGTCAGGAGGCTGATTGGTAGAGTAGTGTGGAATAAGCCCCAAAGGGAAGAGGGCCCCCAGAAAACTGATTGATATTACCGGATCACCTCCTCTGAGCCCATTAGCAATGCATCCCAATGGTGAGGAAGTCAGGCAAAATTACCAGGAGGCCTGTGTGGATAGGTAAGTTGCTTCTGGATGAACTCAGACCTGAAAAGGAAGCCTGCAAAGGGTGGAAGGCAGTGACAGATATAGAAGGCAGTGTGAGAAATAGAGAGTTTCCATTTGAGCAGCCAGGTTAGGAAAGCTAAAGCCCTGACAGAACTAAATCTTCCCAGGGATGTCAAAGGCAACAACAAAATCTTCTGTAGGTAGATTGGTGGTAAAAGGAAGACTTGACAAATTGTGAGCCCTCTTCAAAAGTAAGTGGCATATTTGGTCACCTGGGATATGGAGAAGGCCTCAGTACTCAATAAATTTTTTTGCCTTGGTCTTCATGAAGCGCTCCAGCCCACACCATTGAAGTCACAGCAGCAAAGGCAGGATCTGGGAGAATGAGGAGCCACCAGCTGTAGGAGAATATGTTCAAGACCATCTGAGGAATGTGAAGATGCTCAAGACGATGGGACTTGATGAGATGCATCCATGGGTCCTGGGGGAACTGACAGTTGAAGTGTCTCAGCCTCTATCCATCATATTTCAGAAGTCATGGCAGTCTAGTGAAGTTTCCACTGACTGGAAAAGGGGAAACGTAAGCCCCATTTTAAACAGGGGAAATAAGGAAGACCCAGGGAACTAGGAAGTTGGTCAATCTCAGCTCTGCCTGGCAAGATCATTACACAGATCCTTCTGGAAACCATGCTAATGCACATGGAAAACAAGGAGGCATTTGGTAATAAACATGGCTTTGCTAAGAGCAGATCATGCCTGACAAATTTTGTGGCCTTCTACATTGGGGTGGTAGTGTTGATGGATAAGAGAGGAGCAGCTGACATGATCTCCCTGGACTTGTGCAAAGCATTTGGCACTGTCCCACATGATGGCCTTGTCTCTAAACTGGAGAGACATAGATTTGACAGATGGACCACTCAGTGGATAAGGAAATTGTCTGGATGGTCACTTTCAAGGGCTGACTGGTCCAAGCAGAGACCTGTGACAACTGGAGTTCCTTGGGGTCAGTACTGGGACCGATGCAGTTCAACATCTTTGTCAGTGACACGGGCGGTGGGATCAAGGGCACCCTCTGCAAGTTTGCCACTGACAGCAAGCCATGTTTTGCAGTTGTCACACTGGAGAGAAGGGTCCACAGGGACCTTCACAGGCTTGCGAGAGGAATCTCTGTGAACCTCATGAAGTTCAACTAGACCAAGTACAAGGTCCTGCTAGTGGCTTGGGACAATCCCAAGCACAAATAGAGACTTTGCAGAGAATGGATTTAGAGCAGCTCTGAGGAGAAGAACTTGAGAGTGTGGTTAGATGAGAAGCTCAATGTGACCTGGCAATGGGTGCTTGCAGGCTAGAAATCCAACCACATCCTGGATATTAGGAAGAAATTCTTTACTATGAGGGAGGTGAGGCACTAGAACAGGTTGCCTGGAGAAATTGCAGATGCCTTATCCCAGGAGGTGTTCAAGGCCAGGTTGGATGGGGCTCTGAGCAACCGTGTCTAGTGGAAAGTGTCCCTGCCCATGGCAGAGGGGTTGGAACTAGGTGATCTTTAAGGTCACTTCCAACCCAAAACATTCTATGATTGTATGATACAGTCCTAGGAAGCCTCTCAAGTGATAACTTTTTTTAATGTAGTACCTGCTTTCAACCATATGAGGACAGATCCGTTTTACACAAAACTCTGGTCTAGCTTGTAAGAGCAGATAATTTTTAGGATGTTCTCGTAGCTCATTTCACTTTCAGAGAGAAATGTGGTTAATTCTCCAGTCCATCATGAAGATCTGTGTGATTATCAAATTAATTATCTGGTAGCTGGTTTGGGGCCACCCATGTCCTGCTTCACTACATTTTAATCATTAGCTGCAGAACTGTGCACTGCAGTGAAGTCTCACAGTGACAAAGGCTTATGTGAGAGTTAACCTTATGCTTGTGTGTGTTGTGTGAACGTGGAATATGTTGTATTCATTGACAGGCTAGGACAAGCACAGCTAGTTCTGTACAGCATGACCTTCCTCAGCAGTGTACCAGGCTTTAAAGGACTTGTGTTCCTGGTGTGACTGGTGCCACAACACAGGATACCACTCTTAATATTCTTTGGCTCTTCAGACTGCCTAGACTTTGACGTCACTTGTGCCCTAGAGTTGTCTGCTCTGACAGTGACACCTGTATTTCAGTTACTTGTGAGAACTGTCACGGCAGGTAACATCAAAAGTGAAGAATTGTAATGCAGCTTAAGACAAGATCTGGAGCTTTGCAGGCTGTAAGGTAAAGCTGTGACTGCTCTGGATTTCCCACTGTCTCCTTCCTGCATTGCACTAGCTATTGTGAAAGCCAGCAGTCACAGAATACACCCAGTACATGTTACTGGTTAACTTTGGAGGTGAAGAATTCTTCAAGTGAATAAATTATGAATTTATTATAGTTATAATTGTTTTATAGTCATCAATATAATTATTTAAATAAGGTTTGAAGCATGTTGTATTTTGCAGTTCAGAGGAGGTCTTCAAGTGTGGTTGTAGTTTGCCTGTAGTTTGACTGCTGCCATGGATAGAAAAGTAACCATTCTAGAATAATTCCCTGCAAAAGTATTTGAATGCTGCTACAAAGATGATGTATGTGCTAGGTAAAAAGCAATTTTCTAGTATTAGAAGGTGTAGCAGCAGTATTTAATACTTCTTTGACATGAGCTGAACAGAATACTTTTTTGGAGTAAATCCTATTTCTATACATCTCCTAAAAACTGCTCACAGTTTGACTTTAACTAGCAATTATTTTTTAGAATAGACTGTAATTTGTTTTCCATTAATCAAAACAAATATCCTTTGAATGCAAAAGAGGGCCTGTCTTCAAATTAGATTGTTTTTAGATCAGGAGTTGACACTTAACCAAACCAAAGTACTTCCACTTTTTCTGTCCACAGTTGTTATGAAATGTCTGCTGAAACAGTATCAGTGGGTTTTTTGAAGAGTTAGGGAAGTGATTCTCTCCAGAACAAGCTTGTGTGTTGGCTTGTTTGGTGTTTTTTTTTTTAGTAAACTAAACTTGAAAATGTGCTAAAGCTGTTAAAAAATGCAAAAGTGCAGTCTCATTGACATACAGCTGTTTTCCTTTCTTATTCCATATCTGACATTGTGCTCATAATTTATTAGATGTTTGCTGAGATTGTTTATTGAGTGACTGGGGACTGGTATGAGTTTTATCTTGAAGAAACAAAGCAGGCTTTATCTTTTAAATCTGATGGCTTTGAAAGCTGAAATTACCAATGCTCAGCTCAGAGCATAAATGGTATGAAATAGCTGAAGTGTCTTGCAGTGCAGTCTAAAGGCACTTGCTGATTGTGCTGCTATTGGTGTCACTGATCAAAGTTAGGCGACCAGCATGCCCAGGGCAGGCTTGATGCCTTGACCCTTCCCTGGTCTGCACGTGTTGGATATACTGTTAGGAGCTGCCAGTTTGTACTGATGCCTTGTGGAGGCTGACCTGGAACAGACACTAGACAGAGCAAAAGGATAAGGCTGGTATTTATTAAAAGGCCTTAATGGGCACATCTGGGCAGCACAAGAGCTTGGCTGGGCCACACCCAAGATGCCCCAAAATGGTCACAAAATGGACGATTGATCATGAGGTCTCACACTTTTATAAGTTCTGGTCCATTAGCACATTAGAGTCAATTGTCCAGCCATAGCTTCAGGTTATGAAGCTCCATCCTCCTGGTTTTTTCTTCTCACTCCACCAATGTTTCTGTTCTTGGGCCTGAAAGTTGTCCCTGATATCAAGCTAGAGAAGGAATTGTTTTGTCTGTCTGCTCTGTGAAGAGAACTCAGTAGCACTTAATATGAAACCTAAAACTACCCACTAAAACAGAACAAAATCTAAAAAATATAAAAGCTAAAACTTAAGGCATCAGTACCCACGCTGTAGATTAAGTAAAGCTGGTTTAGTAAGATGAAGCCAGCTTTAGCTGATATTTCTGACACATCTGAAGAAGTTTGTTGAAGAATTGGCAGGGGATTCAGATGTCTTTTGCCGCCTCTACGCTTCCTCATTCTGGTCTTTCTGTTGTGACAATCTTGGGGTTCTCTTCAACAAATACAGTAACTAATCTTGGCTGATGATTTGTCTCATCACATCATCACATTGCACAAGTCCTTTAAAAAGCCCAACAAGCCACATATATTCTGGTACTTATTATGCTTCCTGAATTTAAAAATAAAGAGTGCTCTCTGGAGAGTTATATTTTTTCTCTACCCATCTTTTACAAAGGTCTTTCAGAGATCTTCATCCTGAATGAAAAAAATCTAGTTTTCATGCAGACCAGTTCCTAAATGTTTCTGGTGTATTCAGTTTTCCCAAACTTGCTATTTCATCGTCTCTTATGTTATACTACTTGTTACAAATAAGCAAAGGTGCTTTACTTAAAACAGATTAATCCAAAAACTGCTAGTAACTTCCTGTATTTCCTAGTTTTTTGTGGATATACCTTTCTAATGCGGTGTGTTGTTTCCTTGAACATGGAATTAAGCCGCTACATTTAATGTCACTGGATGTTTAAAAATATTTCTGAGTTTTAGCTTGGCTGGTCAGTTCATTTGTTTACTTTCTGTCATTTTAGCAAGACCTGATCATTGAAGAGTGTGTAAATTGGTACATTAATGTTTCATCTTAATTCAGAAAAAAATATATAGGCTCTTGTTACCCTAGGGAAACCACTTGTAGTCCATGCTCTTCTGATACTTTTTTCTTATTTATCATTGTTAGCTGAGATCGTTCTTTCTTCTCTTACTTATCTGTCCGTGTTATCTATATCCTGTGATTTCTTGTTGTGTCCCTTCTTGTGCACTGCATTAAACCAGTAATACATCTTGGTCTATAGTTTTGAAGTCTGCACATGAACCTGGGGGGGAGATAAGCTTTCGGTCTGTCCTTTTCTCTGTGAAGGTGAGGGTGTTGGTGGCAACTGCTTGTGTTCTGAATGTTTAGTTGGTAAGAGATGCATGGATTTAGTTGGTTAGAGATGCATGGACCTCATGTCCTCATAGGCTGTCCAAGCAGTTACTCATGATTCCCTGTATAGAAGAGGTGTCAGGCTGAAGGTACAGGGCATGAATATAATTGAGGAGAATATATTTAGAATGTAGTGAGTAAGGTGACTTTACACATTAGTAGTTGAAAGAGTTCATACTAATAGTAAATTATCACTGAAATTGTGAGCTAATGGTCTTGAATTGTCCAGCTTGTGATACCCTGTTCCCTATCTATTCTATTTTTAAAATAAGGTCAGTGAAACATTGGAAGTTATAGGTGACATTTGATAAACACATAAATAAAGTAAGAACTGAAATGGCTAATGACCACTTTTTCACCACTGTCAAGAGCTTCATGTTTTTGTCCTGTGGAATACCAGATAAAGAGTTTGTGGGTTTTTTGGTAATACCTGCTGTTTAGAGCAAGCTTTGGTAACAGACCTTTTACTAAGACATTTCTTCTTTTCTCTTTCTCAATTTAGAACGACTTTTCCCATGGTGACTGCATGTCGAGTAATGAGACCAGTTTGCTAGAACGAGCCACAGCACCTCACGATGGACTCCCGATGGCTACCCACAGACCTCAGCGTGAAGGTATGTTATCTGAGCTTCCTTTTGAGGAAGGCTTCAAGGGTTTCCTTAAACATTAAACTCTACTTGGAGTTGTAGATGTCTTGTATCTCTCTTGCTGTGTTCATCTGAACAAGAAGCTGCGGTGGCTGGTAAGTAAAACAGCTTCTCTGCCACCACTTGGTGTTTTCTTTGTTATAACAAGTTGTCATTTGTATTAGCTGCTAACTGCTAGTGAATGCATGCATGAAAATTAGCTGCAAATGGGCTTCCCATTGAAAAAAGGGGTAGGATGAGAGAGAGAGAGAGAAAAAACAACATTTAATGCAATTGTATTAACAATATTTAGATTTTTTAAGCAAAACAAAACACGAAAATATTGGGAAGCAGTTGATTTGATTTTGCTACTTGATTCAGTTGTATTTGATGAAATTAAAAAAAAACCAACCCACATATTAGCAGATTTTATAGAAATGGCAGTTTGGAGCAGTGAAAGGGTTCATAGAAGTCAGTGTTCTGGCTCTCTTGAGGAGAATAAGAACAAGGCTTCTGAGCATAAACAAAACTCTGATATGCAATTGCCAGCACAACTTCTTCTCTTTGAAGAAATGAGCATTATTGAAAACAGATTTATTCTCACCCTTTATTCTTCAAGAGGATTAGCAAGTCACTTGTCTACTCAAAATTAGTCAATGGATAGGCTGCAGATAGTGAGGAGCCAACAATATGAAAAATGATTGCTATTCATTTTGTCCTCATAAACGTCCTTTTGTCTCTAGTGTGGAGATTTAACTGCCCTTTGAAGACAGGCAATTTGAGAGGTTTTGATTCCTTGAAAAAAAACCCACACAGATTATAGCAGTTTACAGACAACAAACCTGTTTCAAATCCTTTTATGGAGTTCAAAGTGTTTGTATTCATGAATTAGAAACCTAAAAGGGAGAATCTCTTTAGTAACACTCTCTAAGTAACAGAAGCACAAAAAAGTTGAATAATTTAATCTAGCAAAGATCTCAAATAATTTTCCGCATTTGTATTATCATAGTGAGAAACCACAGTGAAGGATCAGAATAACTTTGTGATATTTGTACACATTTATATGGTAGAGACTCCCTGTTACAGGAATTTCCATACTGGGTTAGAAATACCAACTTGGGTTTTATTCTTAGCTGTGATGAATATGAATTTTTAAAATCTTGACTTAGAATGGAAGCAGTGTCACGTATACATGCTTTACTTAATCATCCTGGCTGCATGTGCTGTGTCCAGAATAGATGTAGAGATATAACATGCCTCATTGGCTTGTGTATTCAAACTTCTCTTCCTGTCTAGCCATTTAGAATATTTAAAATGTCATTATGGAGACAGAATTCTAAGGGAGTCTGTTGAAACTGTAGAACTGAAGCTGTGGAGAAACAACAAGGAGATTACCTGTTGTGTTGTGTATTACAATGAAGCGTGCAGCAGAAAGAAGTTAAGGAAGTTGAAGGTACTCCATTGTGCAATAAATTGTTTTATAACTGAAGACAAATTTTTAGCATTGAGACCATTCAATAGTTTAAAATAAGCACAATCTCATTAGGGAAAAAAAGCTTGTCTGTGAATGTTAATGGTCTTAGTTTCCTAATTGTGTATGCGAAATATATGCATGTAGTGGAATGCAATTTAAACCACTATTCTCAGTTCCAGTCATGGGAATCAACTTCTTAATCAACTTATGAATACGAATTCCAGTATCAATTTGAATGTTAGTGGTTAAGAAATTTTACTGCACCAAAACTTTCATTGTGCCATGGTCCTTTTTGTAACAGCACTTTGATCTGTACCAGACAATTAAGGCCACTAAACATTCGTCTTTTCATAAAATATTGATATTGTCTGGCATCCTTAGCTCATCTCAGATTTCTTTCCTCTATAATAATAAATCTTTATTAACTAGTAAAAATGAAGTGCTTCTCTATCTTCCTAACTCCCAGCTAGAGGCTTACAACCAGTATACACCAACATACTCAATATTTGTCTTTCTACTAAGAAAAGTGGAAGCCATAGCATCATCACTAGGCTTATTTGCTGGGTTATTGTTCCTCTATGGAAATTACCAACACTTAATTCTCTTAGAAATGGCATGTTTGATTGGGATGAGACTTGAATTGTAACTGTAACAAAATTAATTTTAAAATCTTCATGTTATATTAGATGGTAATTTGCTAATATCCATTAATAAGTTTTGTAACATACAATTAGGAGGTTTAATTTTTTTTAGGAAAAAATACTGTTGTTATGAGTAGTTCCTAATATATCCCATATAAACATGCAGTTAAAAATTGAAAGGAAAACCTTAACTCTTAACACCACCCACCTCCTTCCAAAATAAGAAAGAGCTTCTGAAGCATTGAAAAGGAAGCATTGATGATGTAGGGTGGGTCAAGCTGCTTTTAAATATTTTTTTTTTTTAATGTGTAAAGATGTGTTCAGGCATGCACTAGAATAGAATTCTGTTGAGTTCTTAGGCCAGCACAGCAGCAAAAGTGAAAAGCCTGTCTTGGCTACACAAGGGTTTTTATATGGAGTGTTACCTGAACAATGCTGTGTGCCCTCAAGAAAATCTCCAGGCCCTGAAAGCCATGTGGTGCTGCTGTTTGCCAGGTCACAGCCAGAACTCACCCACTGCTGCTTACAGGAGGCTGTGGGGAAGGAAGGTTAAAGTAGCAATTACTTACAGTACCTTTCTCCCTTCTTAGTTCAGTTCAGTGACACTCTTTACAGTACAATTGTTGTAGCTTTCTGCTTCTTCTCTTTGTTTTCTGTTTGCCTACACTCATTTCTGTCTCCTTCTGGCCCTCCTGTTTTTTTCACCTAGATACTCTTCAGAAATGTGGTTATTTGACCTTAGCTGTCCCTCATTCACTACTTGATGTTCCTGACAGGGTGTGGAAGGCCCTGTCTGGTTTTTATCAGCTCTTGTTAATTCTGTTGTAAAGATACAATTTCACTTCCTTTTATTGTCGTTTCACTTATAGTGGTTATGTTGTTGTAGCTACGTGACATTTGGTCTAAATAAGCTCTTGGGTAATGCACAGATTCCCATGATGTGCACTGAAGACATTGTCGTTAGGCCAGAGAAATACTTGGAGAGACCAAGTTTCTGCCTGCCCCCAGCAGTTTGTTGCAATAAAACAGCTCCCAAGGAAGAGTTGCACTGTGTGCATCAGGATATAGCCTGCAGGTGTGCTCAGAGAGCCTGGGAAGCTAGGGAATGGTTTGCAAACTGTCAGTTTTGGAGTGCACAATAAGGTGTTTTTCTTTCAGCTGTACACATTGAGAAGATAACCCTGAAAGACGTATCAAGAAAAAGGGCTGACAAACATTTGGAGTACACATTCAAAGTAAGCAAATAACCTCCAGGTTGTTAAAGTTATTGTCTATGTACTGCAGATACATACAGCTTTTTTCAGAAACTTGCCCATGAAGCAATTTTGAGATCCTTTGGATTATCCTGTAATTCTTTTGAATTCTGTGTGCAAATCAGGTGTTTTATGTAATTATGGGCATAAAGTGTGAGGGCATAAGGTGGGAGGTGTAAAACATCAGCCATAGCTGGGTATGTGACATCACTTCAGGAAACTGGGCTTTTGATAATTCCTAAGAATTTAAAAACTGATCAATCAGTTGCTCAAGCGGCACAGGAGCACTGTTGTGTCTGCAGCTGTAGATGGCTTGGATATGGTCATCTTGGATCTTGTTTCTCAGTGTTTACCATATGAGGGTGAATCCTGTGCTTTTTGAGAGAACTGGAGGTTTGTTCCTTTGTTTTGGACTTTGTCTCTTAAGGCAAAACCGAAACAAGCTGGAAAATGGCCACAAACTGGAAGGCAAAACTATTATTGTCTGCATCTGTTGTAGTAGCTAAGGGCAGCATGTATTAAATAATAGTTGCTAAGGCTGTTGGTGATGATGTTCTAATTGAATCAAAGTAGTAATTTTCTTAGCAAGGGCTGACTAACACTATGAGTCATTGTGCCAATAGATGTGAATCTGGTAGTATACTAGATTTGAAGATAAAGTTAAATGTTCCCCTTTTTCACCCAAAAAAGAATGGTTTACATCAAACATTCTAACTGATCATTTGACATGGGTCACAGGAGGTCTTTAAAGAAGCAAACTTAAAAAAAGCCATTTTGAGCTGAAAGTTGATGTGTTGATCCCAGAGTTTGATATTATATTCTGTGATATTGTATCCTCTAAGTGGATGCACTCTTCTTTTGTTGAGGACTGTAATATGTGGACTGTAGCCTTCAAAGTCTTTAAGGTTAACCTCACCAAATACTTCAACCATATCCTAGATTTTTTTTTTCCCCAAATAGTCTGTGAAGTGAGTATGAAGTAAAAAATACAGTAGAAGATGGGAAAAGTTTGTACAGAATGCCTATATGGATTATCAGTATTTAAAGTAAAAAAACAAGTCTAAAGATTCAGCATGTAGGCAGATTTGACACTGGTTTTGAATGTCTTTGTTAAAGAGGCAATGCAGAGATAATCTGGCGAATATTTCAGTAATCTTAAAACACCAGTTCTTTTAGGAAAGAGTTTGCTTTCCTCATCTGTGCAGGTATATACCATGCTCTTCACTGTAGGTGATTTTGTTCCTGCCCAGACTCTGCTTTTTTAAGGTTGTAACAGCAATTGCAGTCATGGCTTCTTAGCTGAAGGCACCGAGGGTGGTTGGCATTTCTGGGGACTAAGTTAAAGGCAGTTGGTGGTTGACGTTACTCTGTCAACTCTTGAGAGTAAATGAATGTTTGTAATTGTTGTATCCACTCCTGTTATCCTGAATCTTTCTGTGTAACCAATTGGAATCTTTGGCTCAGGAGTGGATTTAAAGCCGGGCAGCACTCATCTAACCAAGCTTACTTATTTTTTACTCCAAACGTGCATGTGAAGGTGCTGTTTGACTACTTGCATGTCATGTCAGAACAATAAGCTACTGAAATTTTGTACAGGAATATACCAAAACATTGTCTGGTTCTTGAGTGCCTTCTTTAGTAACTTACAGTACTTTTTATGACTTGTAGTCTAAAACAACTTCTATATGACTGTGTAAGATTTGAGTCTGAGGCAGATAAAATTATTTTACAGGTAATATAAACAGAGATGTTTTTTTGTTTAATTTTGACTCCTGGTAATGACAGTGAGCGCTCAATCCAATATATCTGACCTACAGTCCTTTTCTCTGATAGCTGTTTTTTGTGGTTAATTATTTCTGTTTGATAAAAGTCCCATAATTACAGAGCCTTCTGCCTGGCTTCTTTCTGAGTCAGTAATCTTCAGGGACTTCATTGTATTTCCCTGAATTTGTCCATGCTCCCTTTGGCCACAAATAGCATGAAGGTGATCCTAAAATACACACTCAAAATTAGTATGTCTTTGAAAAAGTACCTTATCTCTGTTTTGTCTGGTGTTTTCTTAGTTGCAGGTGTTAACTCTGTGATTGCCAAATTTAGGGAGTTGTTCTGACAAGCTAATTGCTATGAAATGGAAAAATAAACTTTCCTCATTCTTTTTTCCTTCATTCTAGGTAACCTGGTCCGATTTTTCAGTAACATGTGTAACAAAAACACATCAGGAGCTTCAGGAATTCCTGCTAAAAGTATGTATTCAAATATGAAAGTAGTGTTTACACATCAGGTTTATAACTTCAGAAGTAGTCTAGGGGAGCTGTGATTTCTGGAGCGTAATTATAGAAACAAAAGCACGCTAACAAATTTTTGTACTTCACAATTGTATTAACCATTTAATTATGTATATTGGAATGAAGGATCTTGACAGAAGAAGCACCCCTGCAGAATGTTTGAGGAGTTTCCCAGGAGGTTGTTGTTTGTCTCATCTGAAATGGCGCTTGGAGTTTTAATTTAACTACCAGATGAGTTTTTAATATACCCCACAGAGCTCATGTGTAGGTACAACTGCTGGTCATTTGCTTGTGTTCCTGTTAGAAGGATCTTAAGGACTATCATTTGTTATGTTTAATTAGTGAGACACAGCCATAAGCATAATAGTTTTCAATTGAACTGTTGTGTTCTTCAGTAGAACAAAGGCTGGCCTATTCATCATCACAAGGAGTTCAACTTGAGGAAAATCTAGCAACCATATGTGCATGTGTGTCCATGTTTAAAAAAACTAGAAGTTCTCTCAGTTGTTTTCCCCCCTGCTCCAAGCAGAGAATACACTTCTGTGCATAGACCGTGTGCAGACCCCATGTGTGATGATGACCTCGAACTGTGTGTTCATTGCCAGTGTCTAATATTTTGGGTTCCACTTATTCTGGAAAATTATTCTATATTTAAACTCTTCCCTATTCAGGGCAGTAATGAGAGATCTGTTTTGGACATGTTTTGATGGCATCTGGTGTTTTTAACTGCAGTGTTAATTGCGAGCGGAAAGCCAGTCACTGTACAAAGGTCATTGTCTTGTTCACTGTTTAAATTAATCAACTTTGTTTTCCGGTATTTCAGAAATGGGGCAGTGAATAGTCACAACTGTTTGAATCTAGTTGAATATCTGGTTCTAAGAGTTCCCATAGCTTGTTTTGTAAGGATTTGAATTATGGATAGCACGTCTGGTTGCAGGTGGGTATCCCACAGCATAGGGTACCTGCATCTGCACCTGAAAAGAGCCCTAAAACAGCATTTCATACAGGGTCCTGTGCAGCTCTGGAATGAGCTTTTAGATGCGTGCCTCATGTTCTCCCACTTGTGTGAGACAGACATCAGTGTCTGAAATGGACCTCCTAGAACCTGCTTGCTTCCTGGAGGAGCCAGGAAAACAGACATGATCCAGAGTGTTGAAGGGTTATGCTGTTTGACCAATGCAGGGTGTTCCATGTGCTGGCTTGGCTGCTCCAGCGGTGTCTAAGGAGATGGCAGAACAAGTGCAAAACAACCACAATCTGCTATGAGCTTCCTGCGGTCTTCTGTGGAAAATGTACACAGCTGAAAAATGTTTGTTTGATAGCCATAGGTACAGAAGTAAGAGAGAATTGTTAAGTAGAGCAGAATAGAACTTATACCTTGCTTTAAAAAACATAAAGTTTAAATGTCCACTTCATATTGACTTTTTGTTGTTCTTGTTCCAATTTACATAGCATTGTTAAATAGTATGCTCAGCTTCCTAGGGACAGAAAAGAATGGTCAAAATATTTGATGGAAAATTCCAATGCTGCAAGTGATAGAAGTAAGATAATGGTAAAAATTGTTTCAGAATAGAAGGATTGGTGGGAAAAATAAGGTAGTAAATGGCATAACTTGAATGCTTTATATTACTGTGTTCTCTTAGGTGATAGGCATGAAAAATTCTTTGCAAGTAGGAAATTACCCACATATGTGGAAGGACTAATAAGCTTGTAAGTAATGAGGCTATCCCATTACCTTAAGCTAAGCACCTAATCTTGGGTTCGTGTAACTGAATCTTTAACTACAGAAGGAATTGCATGCCTTTTAATGGAAGCTTTAAAGATAAGAAGTCAGCTGTTTCCAGAGACAAATCTACATACAGGATACTAGGATAGGAGATTTGCTCATTCCCACACTTCTGCAGTAACTTTCTGGTAGCTTTTGGCTAACACTGACTAATTGTTCAGAGTTCCTCAGTAATGCACATTAAAGCCAAAGAGTCTGTTAAGAACAGTTACTTTCAGCCCTTTGTGGTTTTTTATCTAAGACATTTTAGGTGCTGTAGCACTGTCCTAACATAATACTAACAGCACCTGTCTGTCTGGATTCCAGAAATTCCTCTTATATATGTTACCAAGCAGTTATCTGCATCAGACACAGCATCTCACGTTTAAGAGCACTTCATTCAGTGGCAGGATTACTGACTGCTGGGCTGTTGTTCCAGTAGTAGGATGCAATATCCAGATGACACTCTGGGTCAGGTGTATTCCAGATATACAAGAGGAAGATGCTGCTGTAGTGTAAATTAGTGCTGTTGATCATAACTGGTGGCAGATGTTAACCACATTAGCAATAGCTTTGAACTTCAGTAAAAAAAAAATAAAAAATTTCAGTGGCAGTTTACTCTTAATTGCCCCATATTAAAATATTTTTCTCAAATAGATGAATAAATTTGATCAGCTTTGATGTACTTAACTACAATATTTGGAAGTTCTAAAGGTGAAGAAAACTTCATTCTGGGGAATAGGCTTAATTTAAACTTCATTCTGGGGAATAGGCTTAATTTAAACTTCATTCTGGGGAATAGGCTTCAGACATGCTCTTTAGTAGCAAGAATTTTGCCTTCTCAACTAGAATATCAGAAGACTTNATCAGCTTTGATGTACTTAACTACAATATTTGGCAGTTCTAAAGGTGAAGAAAACTTCATTCTGGGGAATAGGCTTCATTTAAAACAGACATGCTCTTTAGTAGCAAGAATTTTGCCTTCTCAACTAGAACATCCGAAGACTTAACTTTGTAGTGTTGACATTGGAAAGTTATAATGAATTTGGGTAAGTTTCAGTGTTAACAACAACCGGGGAGGGACTTGCTATTCATTAATATCAGTGTTGCCTGCTGAAGTATAGTGTATTATAAATAACTGAAATGTTTTCCTTTGTACTCCTGTGTATTTAAAATAGTTTAATCTAGCTAAGTGGTAATAGTGAGTACAGTGCATTCAGTCATGCCTGATTATTTTTTTTCACGTTATTTTCAGAACTAATTTCTATATATGAAAGATACAAAGAAATAAATGAAAAAGAAAAAGGCTGTAAACTATCCTGGAAAAGACCATAGTATTGGTAGATTTCCAAATGTAATTCTTTCAAATAGAGCTTTAAACAGTTTTATGCCTGGATTTGCTGTGAGGATTTACAGCAAAGCGTTTCTCTTGCAAAACTGGATGATGTTGATTTGTTGTACCTTTGGTCTGTAAAATACATCACTCAGAATGGGATCAATTGAGTTTCTTGTTGATACCAAAAGATATGAAGACTCGTAGTGAACAAATACAGTCTTTAAAATGTCAACTACTCATTTTTCACATTAACCTTCTTCTCAGCTCCCAAAGGAACTGTCTTCTGAAGCATTTGACAAGACTATTTTAAGAGCACTAAATCAGGGTTTTCAGAAGAGGGAAGAACGAAGGCATGCTGATCTTGAGCCCATAATCAGGTAAATGTTTTTAGCAAATAGCCTGAAATGCCTCACCAGATAAGTGATTGAAGTCAAGCTAGAGACTCCAATGGACAGTGGAAATTCTGCTACCTAGACTCATATTGCAAAGAAAGTTGGAAAGCAGTGTTGAAATAGATACTCTTGACTCTGTCAGATTTTCTTTAAATTAAGATTTTTTACTAAACTTGCTAGAATTACTTCTTTGGAAGTAATTGTGCGATTATGAAAATACTTATCCTAAGCAGCATTATATAGTAATGATTGGCACTTGTGGAAGGATACTACCTCCTTTACACAAGGGTGTATTTAGAAATACTAGGAGCAGTAGCTCAGAGCACATACGTTCTGCTTTTTATGACAGGATAGAGTGAGAGACAGAACAGAATGAAAAAGGAATAAACAGTAATAATGAAGCATGTATATAAAATTAAAAGTAGCTCATATTTGGAAGAAAATGGCCCATACCTCATCACCTGCTGTTTAGTGATGAGAGAGCTTGGTGGTCAAATTCTGTGACTCAGAACAGTAATATGAATTTGGGTTTGCCTACTTGTTTTTTTGTTTGGTACAGATACCTTGTTATGTTTGTCCTTTTCAGTCAAGATTGTTCAACCTTGTTGAAAACAAACTATTCTTCGTGTTACGTAGTGTTTCTTGAGTTGGGGTAGTGGAGGAATCAGGCACTGCTTCTCAAACTCCTACTCATAATGTTCTGTTGGTTGTAGAATTTTGTCCT
Source organism: Polioptila caerulea (assembly GCA_013397295.1). Lineage (NCBI taxonomy): Eukaryota > Metazoa > Chordata > Aves > Passeriformes > Certhiidae > Polioptila > Polioptila caerulea. Next base: position 916,230 of record VYXF01009397.1, read on the forward strand.
AATATTTTAGTTAAAGAAGATGTGGAGCTATTCTGAGCCTCAACCACTCCCTTGAAAATTTTTAAATAAATTTTAGTCTGTAGTATTTGTCTGTCTTTATTGGCTGATTGTCAAGCCAAGAATTAATCTGTGTGAACAATTTTGGCTAATAAGGATAGTGGTTTTAAATCAATAAACCTGTTTAACAGAGGTTGACTAAAGGGAATATATTGTAATACAGAAAGGGTGTGAAGCCTCACTGCACAGTAACAAACCCAAGAGACTCACTTTGAAGATAACCTTTGAACATACCCAACGGTGTTAGAGTAAGCAACTGTAATTACCATTTGCAGGTTATGTTGTGACTATACAGGAATGCTACATGAATAATCTCTAGAGAATAACATTACTGTATTCAAATTCCTTTTTTGGTGTCAGTTTTAGCATAAATATATACTTATTTGTACTTATATGTATATTTACTTATACATACAATGTGTGCCCAGTTGCCAAAAATTGCTCTCCCCTGCCCCTCCTCCCAAGAAATTGAACTGGGTTACTGAACAGGTGCCTCCTGGCAAGTAATTTCTGAAACCTTGGTGTGTGGGAAGTGAAAACCATTCATTGTTGGCCTGTTTTCTTACTTGAAGCTAATAGAATTTGTCACTGACTTCTTGGTAACTGACTCAGATCAGTGCAGAGCAATGTTGAGAATTCCTCCCTTTGCTCTTGGAGATAGGTATGAAATTCAGATACTGACCTTATAGGTGGATTCAACTTCGTATTTAACTAACTGTACAAATATATTTAAGAAAGAGATGCGTTGTTTTGGGAAAATAAATGTGTTCTCAGTTTAAAAAGAAAAAAAGTAAAATATAGTCCACCGTGTTTGGACTCAGTCCAAACTCCTCTTTAATAAAATGTTACAAGTGGCTAAAATGTATGAATTGGATTGACTCAAAAGCACCTACCTTTTTAAATTCAAAAAAACCATCATACCAATTCCTTATATTGGCTGTACTCCAAGCTTACACTAGAGCTTAATGGCAAAGCTCAGAAGTAGCTTTTAACATTGTTCATGCTGAATGTACAATTTGAAGGGTTTGGACTTCTTCAGAACTGCCTATTTTGCTTTTAAATGGTACTGCAGTAAAGTTTTGTGTTCTTCCTATGATTCTGTTACTTAGTTTAACAAAGTCTCATTTAAATTTCAGGCAGCTATTTTCAAATACATCGCAAGCTTTTCTGCAGAATCAGAGAGTATACAACTTCTTCCAATCAATTTCATCAGAATCTTTGCACACTCACAGTAAGAAATATCCTAATACCATTTTATATAATGAAAAGTCTATAAACAGCTGTTCTTGCTGCTATGCCCAAGTACAGTTTTATAATTTTGTGTTTGTATGTTATATTCCATTGGCTGTGTTTGAACTCCTGGTCAATGAATAGTTTCTTGAGTTATTCTTGAGCATATCTTGATATGATACTCATACTTTTGACAGTGGGAACATGCTATGTAGCATCAGCTTGTGCTCCTTTCTTTCTTCCTTCCTTCTCTGTACCATCGTGCTCTTCAAATAGGCTGTTATGAATTGAGTATGTTCAACAGTTTGGCATTTCTTCCTTTCGCAAAACCTTAAATTTTGGAACAAAAAGTTTGAACTGACCAAAAAAAAAATCACATCTGCTTTTTGTTTGGTTTTTTTTGTAGATTAAGCATCTGTCTTAATACTTAAACTAAGATTTGTTTTGAGTACATAAATGGTGGGATGTCCCTAATTTCAGAACATACAGAATTGCGTTCCAGTATTTGCATAGAAGAGATTTCTTTGGTGGCCGTCTTAACCTACTTGTGTATTACAGTTGTTTGTGTGACTAAAACTTGGCTTCTCTGTATGGATGCCTTAGGATGTGATCTTTGTTTCTGTTGAATCTTTTCTTCTTTCAGTGCCTGTTATACCCCATGACAGTTGAGGCACTGGCTGTGAGGCCACTGCCTCAGAAGTTGCCCAAGATCTCAGTAAGGAATTGAATAGATTGGAGGTTCCAAACAGACAGCTCATATTCATTTGGAAAAAAATAGAGGAATGAAAGCGGAGTTTAGTTGAAATGATGTGTGTGATCTGTGACAGATGCATTCTCTCCATGAGATAGAAGCACTGTGGTTAGGGTTGAAGCTGTAGGTCACTTTACTAAGTGACATTTTTTAGTAGCACTTAGTACATTCTTATATGGCAATTTTGTGAAAATGTTAAACTAATAACAATCAGGGTGATTGTGGAACTGGCTGGAATTTATTGCTGTAAAAATTGACACCTCTGTTGTACTGAAAGGCTGCATGGGGAGGAAAGAGTTTCTGAAGTCCAGAAAGATCCATGTTAATGACAGGCACACTGGACAGGGTGTGCATATTTTAGACTGCCCCTGATTGGGGAGGACTAGCAAATGCATTGTTGTACATGGTGGTAACTTGAAATGGTTTCAAACAAGAACCAGTGCCAAGTTCCATCAAGACAGAGTTGACTGAGCAGAAATGATCTTCAGGGCAGGTAGATCAGAAGGGGAATAGAGAAATGTCAATTCTGTCGGAAGTCTTACAGATTACAAAGTGATCTTAAATGTGAGATAATTTGTATAATAATTAATAATTGAGTACATTAAAGTTAATGAGGACTTGTCAGATGTAGAATGTATGACAGACAGGATGAGGAACTTAATTGTTTAGCAGAGCAGAGGAAAGACTCAAATGGAAGGTGATTTAAGTCTTCAAATACCAAAGAGCCCTAATGTAAAGAGGATGATCTGTTCTCTCTGATTGATAAGACAGAAAGCACTAGGCTTAACTTCTTATGAAGAAGATTAGGACAGGGGCAGGCAAGAACCTGGTGATTACCAGACAAGTCCAGAGTAGAGAGGCAGATCTAAGGTCAAGGCAGAAAAACAAGTCAGTAGGTCAGGGTTAGGAACAGGATCATCAAGATTCATGTTCAGGCACAAGTGTGCCAGCAGTGTGCCCAGGCAAGGCCTGAGCTCAAATGCAGCTCCCAAGCCGAAGGATGGAGGCCCTGGGAGAGGCATCTGCCAGTTCTTTTCCCAGCAGTCACACCCCAAATTGCAAAACTGCAGTGTACCAGATTGGATCTTCACTGTGGGCAGGTGAAGCCCTTGGGAGAGCAAAGCTCGTTGGCATGATTCAGGCTCTGACATTGAGTTAGGTATTAAGAAAACATTTGGTGAAGAGAATTAGTGTGATAAATTTAAGCATAGTAGGTTTTTTTTGAGGGAGGGGACTGGATGACTTGTCCAGGGTAGCTCACAGTCGCATTGCCTGTGGTGCAGGCTAATAGAAGCTGTACTAAGACAAAAGTACTCACCTCAGCTGTTGCCAAAATCATCCCAGTTAAGTGGTCTATGAGGGAGTTTTTTATTGTTGGTTTCTGTGTTTTTCTGTTTGGGATTCCTTAACCCTGCTACTTGTTACTGCAAGTTAGTCGTAGTGGCACATTTTGCATGTGGTGACAGTGTTGGGAAAGGAAGCATATATTTAAGAAAAAATCTCATCTAGTTTGCAAATAGAACATGCAGAATTAATTGACAGATAAAGCATTTGTGGCTTAAATTGGTCTTCAGTCGCTATATAGAGTCAAGGATAAAAATATCTTTTCACAGAAATACCAAGTTATTTGGCAAAACCTAGGTGGAGGTAAATTCTCTATTTGGTGAAAGGTCTTTATACCTTAAATAATAGTTGGGCTCTCGCACTGAATGTTCAGTGAGCTTAATTATGCTGCTCTGGTTCCATTAAGGAGGAAATCAATTATCTAGCTCCCTCCTGGTTCATAAATTCAGTTGTTTAGACAATTTTTCAGGTTGGAGTAGACTTTTGATTCCAACATGAGAGCATGATCTCTTGGGATTTACTATCTTCAATGCAGATATTCAGAAGGATCTTCTTATCAATGTTTCAAGCTCCTAAGCAACAGCTTTCCAATGCTTTTACCTGCACTAACTTGGAACTTTTTGTGAGGGGAAGAGTAGATTCTTAGAGTTAGATTTTTTGACAAACTAAGTCCTTTTTCAGAGCATGGAAGTGATATTTTTGCAACAAAACTGTTAATATTACTTCTAATTTTTCATCCTGTCTGTCATAAAAAGCAAAAATGGTATGTGAAGACTGTGCTAAGGGCACTAGGAGACTTAAGCTCAAATTAGGTCTCTTTTGGCAGATGAATGATATGACATGAGGAGTGTAATTTGTGGCTGAAGAATGCTGGTAACTATTGTTGCACTCCTCCCATTTCCTGCTGTAACACAAAATGATTATAAAGAAAAATTTGAAGTGCAGCATAGTAGGAATATCTCTAATAATTATCACAATCACAGCCTTTTGAAATTGTACCATAGCATTAAAATTATTTTTTACATTATTTTCTTCAAAATAAAAGTATCTCTTAAGAGCCTTTACTCTTGGAGATGGCCTGCTTTGAAGGAGGCAATGTTCAAATGTTGCCATGTGCAAACCAGTAAGTTCAGTCTTCCATTTCCCTAGCTTCCAGTTCAGTGCAAACATTCAGGAACTGTCCAGTTGTTCAAGATCTATAAAGTTACTACGTGAACTTTATTCTCTGCAGGTAACTTACAACCCTCTTTGAAGACGGTTAAGACAGCAGAACACTTCAAGGAGGACAGTTCAGAAGCTTCAAGTCAGGAGGAAGGTAGTTGTGTACTCTAAGGTGGTTCTTTGAGATATTTTACCACACTCAGTTCTGGAAATCATACATTTGACTGATTTCTTCATTGGTGTAAGGCGGTACAAAAATTGAATGAAATCTGCTATGCAAATGAAGAATTTTAGTGTACTTTCAGCAGTTTCCTTAAGAGTTTATTCCAAGGAGTGGCAGCATTCGTAGACAGCTTGACAGAAGTTCACAGCTGTGTTGAACAACCGGGAATATTTACTTCACAATTTACTTGAGCCATGATTAGTTAAAGACTTTCGTGTCTTTACCTATTTATTCTTCAGTTACCAGGGTTCAGAATTAAGTGCAGTGTTTCAAGGGTTACAGACTGTTTCACATTAAATATGCCAAATTTGTTTAGCTCCTAGTTTTACACAGAAAGGATGTTCAGGTTTTCCTCTTCTTATTCTTAACCTGTGCTGCTTTGATACTCTGGACTAAGTTTGGGACCGTAGTGAGTATTGATTACAGTCTGAAAGATGGTGTTTTTCCAATGCCTCAAAAACAGTTCACACGTGGAAGCAGCAGCCTGGTAGCTGGTCAGTAGTTTCATTCTGAAAGGAACAGCAAGCCAGTTTAGCACTGTTTTTGGAAGGAAAGGAATATAATCTCCTGGTAGGTGGAAAGGATGGGAAAGGAGACTGATGGGTGAACACAGACCACTGAACACTTATGCTGGCTTTCAAGTAATAACAGCACTCTTACCCTCTTTTCACATTAATAACTCATAAGAAGTTTGCTGTCGACCTTGTGTGGATTCAGTAATCTACATACACAGTTTGAACAGCTTTTTCTTATTAAAATAATCATTGCCATATTCTTAAAGAGTTCAGAATATACCAAGTAAATTTACAATATATTTGCTCAAATAGTCTTTTATATACTGTTTCTAAAAATACATAAATCTCTTCACCTGGTGTAACTACAAATGCATTTCAGAACACCTTTTGTGCCATTTAAATGAACTGTTTACCAGAAGTTTAAAAATAATTATTTTTTTCTCAGATTTTTAAACTGTAGTTTGGACTTGAGCGTAGCATTGAGAGGAGTTCAGGCAAAATCATAAGTACGAAAAATACTAAGACCATCAATAGTTGGAATTAAGGAAAGTTGCTTTTGTTAAGATTTAACAGTTGCCTTAAAGACAAGGGTAGACTGTGTCTCTAAAGTTCTCAGTTTTCCTTCATAGACTCTTAGAATGGTTTGGGTTGGAAGCAGCTTTCAAGTTCCAAACCATCTGCCACAGGCAGGGAACCTTCCACAATACGGGGTTACTTGGAGCCCCACCCAGCCTGGCTTTAAGACAGTATCTCTTTTTGTCAGATGTAATTTGTAAAGCTTTACCTGCATGGTGAATTTTCAGGTTCAGAATGCAGTACTTTAGTGTAGGACTTGTCTTTGTTTGCTAGTCAGAATGTGTGACACAGTTTTGAGATTAATTTCAGTAGTTCAGAAGAAATTACAAAATATTGTATTTTTTTTCTGACTCATTCCTTTCTTACCTCTCTGTTCTTTCATACTGGGTGATACTCAGTCATGCATTCAGTGCTTGGAATTAAGTGTAGAGGTGAGCAAGCGTTAACATTGTCATAGTTCCTCTCTTTCTGTTTCATTCTTCTGTGAAATGGAAGGTAAAGAGTCTTGTTTATATCATCTGTACAAACTGATTTGTCTTCTATTCAACACCTGCTAATTTCAGCACTGTAAATTAAGCCTGGCCTGTTTAATGAAGATGTCTTCTGCTATGTACCTGGTAGTGATGGGAAGATGAATTTGCTGGATTGATTTAAAAGATGAAATGGAATTGCTGTTGAAATTATGATTTGTTTTTTTTCCAGATGTAATGCAACACACAGCAGTTCACAAGAAACATAATGGGAAAAGTCCTGTTGCCAAGTAGGTATTAGGATGTAATGTGACCGTGTTACATGTCTGAACTTCAATTTGTTAGTGCTTTGAGAGTATGTGACCTTTTAGATTAAAGCTTGTTTGTGGAGCTTTTGTGTGTTTGTGGTGGGGTGTTCTGGTCTTGTTTTTATTGTTTGGAAGTTTTTTGTTAACTTAATCTCTATTAGAAAAATAGTTCAGAAGACCCTATTTCTAAATCTGTAGGTCTAGGTCATTTGGATAGCTCTTCTTTCCCAAATTTTGTGAATCTTCACTATTTGAATTGATGTTTTAATTTGTGTTTATAAGATGAGTAGCATCAATCTATATGGCATGTATTTTTCCTATCTGCACATACTCCCATGCTTGTACTGAAAATTGCCAGTGCTATTGATTTGAAGCTTAAATAACCTCAAAGAGGAGCTTATAGGAGAAGGCAGTCCATTCTTGCCCTTGCTTACTGGCAAATGCACGCACACCTTGCTGGTTTGTGTTCATTGTAAGTGGAAGCAGTTCCTAACCATATTAAAGTAGTTTATATAAGTTTATATATGTCTTCAGATCCCTGAAGTACCTGATGTGAATTCACTCATTAATGTATTTTGATTAAAAACTTCAGATATGTTTGCACATAGTTGTGCAATAATTCCACTAAATTAAGGGAAAGAAATGGATACAGAATTTATCGTGATTTACAATTTGGTTCAGTATTGATTTATCTGTAAAAGGTATTTATCTTGTGGTGAAAATTTACCTGGAATTCCAGTAATTAGAATGTAAACATAACACAGAACAGTGTTGATTAAGGTCCACAGATCTTTAACAGACAAAATTCTTGTGAACTCACCACAAGACAATTTAGTGGTTTGTGTCTGTTTTGGTTTTTAACTGTCCTACTTTCAACTTATATTTCCTCAAGAAGAAAGTGTTATCTTGACAGAATCTGTGATTACACTGGTGGATATACAGCCCACTACAAAGTCATCAGAGCAGGATCCAAATTTAGTAGCTTATAGCTATTAATAAAGAAATTGTCTTTTTTTATACATTGTATAATGAATTACACTAGGACTGACTGAAGTTTAGAATCTGTCTTTTAGGCAGGAAAGAGAGGGACAGACATTTCCACAAAATTCTGAGAAAGAAACTCCTTTAGCTTATTTTTATTTTCTGTTTATCTAAGAGGGGGAAATATGTTTACTCCTTGACTGCTAGAGGTCTGTTAGTCCTCTCCTGTTTGGTTTATGTGTCTGTCACATTAAAATCTGTGCCTGTTTTTTATGGCACCAAATGAAACTTTTCTGCTTTAAATACGCATGAAGCTGTTGAGAGTCACAAATAGCATTGGTATGTTGTGCATCAGTCTACCTCTTGTTTTCATTCAGTATTGCAGCCTTACTCAGGAAAAGTCAAAAAATTTACTGTTGAGAATGAGATCACACATACGAAACAAAAACTTCAGTAATATTTCAGTTTCCATGAAATGACTGCAAATTTGGCAGTGAAATCATTTACCTCCATTTGGCAGAAGTTTCTAAAGTGACTTTGCTTCTATCTTTGCAATCAGGGGCTTATGTCTGTCTTCTTCTCGGGTTCTTGCCATTTTCTTATTTCTTTTTTATATTCTGTTGTGTATCTTTTAAGTAGTTTGAGCCCTTGCTCACAGTGGTATTTGATAGGTAGCTGCTGGGACTTCAGCATGTCTTGTGCTTTCAAGTGAGCTGGATTTCTGCCATCATAGGAACTGAGTAACATTTCATATTGCAGTAACCTTCATGAAGCTTGCCAAGAGCCCTGAATTAAAAGACACTTTCAATTAGCAGTATAAGTATTTAGAAAAGAATTTTAAAATGTTAACTCTTTGTTTTTTCTTCTTTTGCATCCAGCCAGCAGTAAGGCATGATTTTGTATGAGACACGAAAAGGTTATAGAACCCTGTGCCCTACTGACTCTATCAGAACCCTAACTGTTTTTCCAGCAGCTTTTGTTGACTGATGGTCTCAGACCTAGTTAAATATTGCTTCTGACATTGGCTGCTGTAGAGCAAAGCTTCAGTGGAAATCACTATAAAGTCCAAAGTAAATGACAAGTGCAATTCCCTTCTCCCAGCACTACCAAAAACTAGTGTTCCTGAAGGTAAAAATGCAAAGCAAGATGACTATTTTGAAGATTAAAGAAATACAGCTGCTGTATGATCTGTAGTAATTGCTTTCTTTAAATATCTCGTGAATTCTGAAACAGGGATTACAAAGTAATTCCAGTTTTATCATTAATGGTAAGGCAGAAAGAAGATGAATTCAGAATACATTTCTATCTGGAATATTTCCACACGTCTGGTATGAGAATAGCAAAGTTTGTGTGTAGAAATATCCTAGGAAACTCTTCCCTCAATTACTGTTTTCTATAAATTCTGTTGTTCGGAATTTTACATCAAATTATAGTAGACCAATGAAAAAGGAACTCCAGTAATGGTCAGATCATAACTTTAGAGCACAAGAACTGCTCTAATTTACATCTTTTAAATCTCTTGAAAATTCCTAGGGTTTTCTGAAAGCAAAATTACCCAACATGATGCGAAACATGTATTTTGGTAAAAAAAGCCTGCAGGTTTGTTCACATCAGCATAACTTTGGGGGCTTTTTGTTTTTCTTTTCAGCAGCACTAGCAGTGCAAAATGTTCTTCACTGGATAGCCTTAACATACAGCACTCGGAGCAGAATGGGGTAATGGACTGGAGAAGGAAAAGCTGTATTGTCCAGCAGCACCCAGAGCACTGTACTAACCTACTTGACCAGGTGTGTTGCTGTTTGCTTTTTAAAGCTGTATTCTGAGACACTTGAGAAGGCTGTTCACTACACATGATGAGATTTAGCATTAAAAGATGAAAAGTGCTCCTAAAATTAGTGAATTTTAGTAAGTAAGTGTTGAAGTTGCTACTGTCTTACCTTGATTAGAAAACCCTTCATAATTGAATATTTTGTTTATGAATTTGTAATAAAGTTTCCCAGCAGCATGTAAGTAATCAGAAAAGTCTAATGTTAATTTCTGATAACTTACCTGTTACTGTAGCATTGTCATCAGAGAGGATTCCAAAATGTTTGGACAATTTCTGTTATTGCAAGGAACAAACTAGAAACTGTATTAGTGGCTAAACTGTATTAATGCTACAGTAGGTACAAAAGGTTAAATAAATTCTTTCTATCTTACCTGCATTATTTAAGTAATAATCTTTGAAAAAAGTTAATAGATGGATGCACATACACTTTTTCTGAGATGTATGTCTCATCAATGCTCAATCTCATTGTAAATATAGGTAAGCAGAAATAAAATTACTTATTACTGAAATTGGGGGATGGAAGCTTCCTCACTGCTTATATATGAAAAACCTAGAATGTTAGAATTGCTTTATGTTACTTTATTTATGTTTGGAATTTGGCTATTGATTTTTATGTGTGGAATAGCAAGCCAAACAAAAATAATTTCCTTATTTCATAAAGCAGGGTAATGAATTGAGGTTGGCTTCTAAATATGGAATGGTAGGCTGCATCAAAGCTAGAAGTACTGCAAGCTTGAAGCAAGAAAAAGGTTAATTTACTAAAGCAGAGGAAAAGCTATTTAAAGGAAGTCCAGATACAGTGATTTGGACAGAGTTTATTTCAGAATTTTCATAGATTTTACTTCCTTGCCAAATATGAGTTGTTAATAACAGTTAGTAATAGCATACTTAAAAATTGTGTAGGTCCTATGTGTTTTCTATTGTGCTTGTATGTTGTATTCTAGAGTTTAGGTTAGCAGCTTAAACCTCCAGTTTAAGGCTAGATACCTGCTTGTCACTATGTAGAAATAATTTGCCACAATAATTTGTCACCCCCAACTATCAAATAATTCCATTTATATCAACAAATTTTGTAGCTCCTTAAGCTTGGCAATCAACCTTTTTAGCAGGTATGTGATGAAACACATTTGTTGTTATCCTTTGGAGGAAGAACAGCCTGCAAACAATAATTTGATTGATATCTCTGGCATATTTGCAAGTAGTAATTTGCTGAGTGTTTTGCTGATTCTCGTGTAAACACAAGACATGATGCATTATTTTACAGGCTCAGACGCACTGAACAAGTGATTGTTGGGGTGGTTATAGCACCTGTGGGCACACTACTCTTGGACTTGTGGACCTGTTGGTCTAAAGGGGTGTTTTCTTGGCTTTCTTAACCGATTCTGTTGTTTGACTGGTGTCTTTGTATTTTCTGTCTAGCACACAGTGGAAAAACGAAGTCTGTCTACAGTAAGCAAGAAGAAAGGAAAGCCACAGCTGGAAAAGTAGGTTTCCAATGTAACCAGTAATCCAGAAATGAAGTGTAATGCATTCACTCTGATAAACAGAGTCTGCATTTAATTAGGTGCCTTTATTTGCTGTGGTGACACAAGAGCTGGCATAGTGTGAGGCTAGGCTACATAAAAATCCTTATTTTGTATTCTGTAAAGAAATAATTTGAAAAATGGAATTTTAAGTGAATGCATTTATTTCTCAAAATACTGCTTGGCATTTAATAAAAAGAAGAAGGAGTGAAAGTGTGTTCCTAACCAATACTAAATTGCCTTTTTCCCTTTGTATTTATTTGAAACTTAAAAGGTGTAAAGCTGTCCAGAATATACTGAAAATCAAATGAGGGTTCACGACAACCTTTTACATTATGAAGTGGGTGGTAACTGGCTGAAACATCTTACTGAAGATAATTTGCACATCAGAGGGCTTCAGAACTTCCTGCAGGCTACACAACTCTGCACTGTGAGAAGTGAAAGCACTTCCACCCTTACCTAATACTCTGCCTACTTCCAAGTTTCCAGATGCTGTTATGCTAGACTGGTGTAGGGCTGCATTACACACATCAGCTTTCAAAAATGACTTTACTGTCTGCTGCACCACTTCCTTTTTGGTGTCTTTTCTTATATAGATCTTTATTCATAGTGTTTGGTAATACTGCTTGCAGCTTAATTCCTGGTATATTGCACCAGCAGCCTCTATTTAATTGTTTATTATTTAAATTTGTTGTTATATCTATTAAATACGTGTTTCTGGCCTGGAGTCACTGCCTTTGTTTCCAGTGTCATTCCATGTTCATTCATGGTTGGTTATTTGTGCTCATGCATTTGCAAAAAAGCCATGAAATTATTTACACAGGGAGAAAACAAAGAAAACTGACTGCAGGTTGACCAACAGGAGCAATGGAGTTCGAGTTGCAGCATCGCAGCACATCCGTACTGGGACAGCAAAAGGTAAGGTGCTTTTTCCAAAGCTGTTAGTAAGAAACAGGACTGGCAGCTGATTTATTCAAGGTCTTCTGTAAAGGGGAAAGCACAAGTCCGAAAAATATTCTGGTGCCAGTCAGTATATTGGCAGTCTAATTTGTGCTTTGATTTGCTGTATGGAATGCTCTAGACTCAGTCTTCTGTATCCAATTGTGTGGGGTGTGTCTCTTCATGCATAGGTGGCAAAATGCTAGTGAAGTCTGCATAAGTTGGCTTATGGGGTGGAGGAATTGCAGAAACAGCTACTGTTGGGCAACTTCCATATGAAATTTAGCAGTCTGAGTGCGTGGACGTGGAGCATGTTGCCATGAGTGTGCTCCTTGCAGCCTACTAGTTTCTTCATTTGTTGTGTAATGGCCCACAAGAAACCTCTATAAAACCTGTGGTGTGAACCATTGATGAACAGTAGTGTTTAAACCAAGTGACCAGTGAGCTACAACACAGAACTGTGTATGCTGCCCTAGCAGGGTTTTCAGTTTAGGGTAATCCTAGATGTAGTGTCTAGGTCAAGACTTGTGTACATCAGTCAGTTGTAAGACAAAATTATATTTGTGTTCCTTCAGTAAACTAAGTCTCTAAGCTTTATTACAAATTTCTGAAGGTCTGTGCTACCCATTGACTTTGCTATCTAGATGTTTTCTAAATTCTCAATCAATATCAGTTGTGACCTTGCCTCTTATGTGTAGTTCTTGTAACACAAGGTTGACAAAGAGTTTGCCTTTTTCTACACCACCCAATTGGCATAAGTGTTGAAAGGACTCTTAAAAGTGCCTTGTCTTTCTGTTGCTTCCACTTGTGATACAATCTAGATTAAGCTTCATTCTTTCTTCTCACTGCTTCTTTACCTTGGAGAGTTCCAGCTGGATCCAGTTCTGAATTATTGACGTGTTTTATGGGCAGGTGTTTTTACCTTCTACAAACAGCATTGGACTAAAACTTTAAGAACTCACAGTTCACAAACTTAGCAAAACTAGAACAATTTTGGAAAGCTATAGATAAGGGCCATTATCCAGAAAACATACTCCACAGCAGAGCTCTGCTGCGTGCATTTCTGATTTATTACTGTTTTTGTTGTCAGGCAAAGGACAAATCAGAGCTTTTATGAACTGACAATGACTTTAGGAGGTGATGCAGTGGTGTGTGAGGGGAGACCTTATCACTCTCTACAAACACCTCAAAGGAGGGTGTAGCCATGTAGGGATTGATCTCTCCTCCCAGGCCACCAGCAACAGGACGAGAGGACACAGATTTAAGCTGTGCCAGGGGTAGTTTAGACTTGACATTGGAAAAAAATTCTTCACAGAAAGAATGATTGGGCATTGGAATGGACTGCCCAGTGAAGTGGCGGAGTCACCATCCCTGGAGGTGTTTTAAAAAGACTGGATATGTGGCACTTGGTGCCATGGTTTAGTTGATAAGGTGGTGTTAGGCGGAGGTTGGACTTGATGGTCTCAGAGGTCTTTTCCAACCTAGTTGATTGTCTGATTCTGCAAATTTAGTAGGGAGTGCTTTTCCATAGGAATTCTGTTTGCTTACTACCCACCACTCTACAGATGTGAAACTGCCTCTTGGTAACTGTTGGCTGGTTCAAAGAGAAGCTGTAACCCACAAAGACTGGGAGCCATTAAATCCTGCTCAGAGATGAGCTTTCAACCCACATATAAACATCAAAATGTCTTTTGAGATACTTATTGGAGACATAGTCCAAGGGAAAAAATAACAGTCTGAATCTCTGCCTAGGCTTATATATCCAGGCTTGGTTTGAAATGCCCTATTTTGAGTCTCTAATTCTTAACTACGTCATGTTTTCTTTCATTGCCATGTCTTCCCTATTTTGAGCTTGTCTGAAGCATTAGTTAGTTGCAATGGTAACTTTCATGACTTGGTACTTTGCAATCAGTACTTTCAACTCTGGCTCTTAGTAGTCCCAGGTTCACACTGAAGCTCCAGGTTGTATTAGGTGTTCAAAGTACTAGTTAAAATAATTTAAGCAATTATGGGTTTTAATCCAGGGAATTATTTAAAGAATTGAAGCATTAAGGCAACTTTTTGATGAGCCATCCCAACCTGTTAAACTTCCAGTAGCAATAAAAAATGGAGGAAAAATTATTTTATTTATAAATTATTATAATAATAATTATTGTTCTCATTTTTGTCCTGAAGTTTTGGTAACCAAGGTTTTGTGGGCTGGGGTTTCCAGCTAGCATCTGTCATAGACTCTGAGAGAGGGTGAATTTGTCCTTTTTCTTCCCCTCTGAGGCTGAACTTGAAAGCCAAACCATAGTAGCTACCCACCCTGAAAGGTGGTTTCCAGCAAAAGTGTCCCGTGGTCCATTCAGAATTTAGAAAACAGTTTACCACTTTTTCAGTTGACCTCTTTTTCTTTAAACAGGATACACTGATAGAGTTTGGTTAAAGCCTGTTCTGGAAGAGTGAGTGGTGGTGCGTTGCTTTGCCATGTCCTGCTGAGTTAGCTTTCTGCCCGTGCTGGTGTCACCGAGGAGCGCTGCAGCTCTGCCAGCGGAAATGCTGGATCACTGCCCTTCAGAGGAAGTCAGTGTTGTAGTTCAGTCTGCTATAAACATCACAGGAATCACTCAGGATCATCATTCCTTTCGCTGCTTTGCATAAATATCAATTTTCAGTATTACCGCCTTTAACACCAAGGATTCATTCACCACAAGTTTAGGGACGGTGCCAGTCCTGTGTGCTGCAAATGGAAGTGACAAGAATACAGGGGACAGATGCAATTAAGTAGGAACAGATGAAAATCCCAACTAGCATGAAATGTGAGAAAACCAAAATAACTTCACTTCCGTACACTGAGATCAAAAATAAAACTGACAACTTTTCTTTTTAGATCTAAATTTGGATGCTGGATCTGGTCATGATACGTGTGGAGAAACATCATCTGAAAGCTACAGCTCTCCTTCTAGTCCACAACATGATGGGCGGGAAAGCTTTGATAGTGAAGAAGAAAAAGACAGAGGTTGTATTTATGGAGAGTGTGCATGAATGTGTTTATTCCTAGACTAATCTCTTTCTTGCATTTATTTTAGTTAGTTTTTCAGTTTGATTAGGTACTTTGTTTTCTGAACTAGCCACAGAATGCATTTTTCCTTGTAGATCTCATGACTGGGTGGTTTGAGGGCTTCTAGCACTGTTTAAATACCACTGAGTTTTAGGTTACTAAACATATGTCATAATTTTTTGGGCTCAGTGATATTTCTCTCCTGAGAAATTTCTACATTACAGTAATGTGGAAAACTTTGGCATGAAAGGGGCTGGGTTTGTATGAAATTACGTGTGGCATGTCCGGGAGCTCTGTTTTTTTGTACTGTCAGTTTGCCACTCCTTCCAAATTTAAATAAGCTGTGTTAATATCTTTCTAGGCAGATGCAAATTCCTAATTTACTCTGTGTCCTACTCTTCACGTTTGCAGATATACTCGAGTCAAAGACACAGTAGCTAGTTGGGCAGGTGAATAGAGGAAAATCATGAAGATGGACCTAGCTTAATTTGGATGAATGAAAAGAATCTCGAAGTTGTCACAGTTTGGGAAGACATAACTATCATTCATGTCATCAAACTCAATATGTTTTATATGGGTAAATGAGTCCAGGGCATGATTCTCTGTTGCTTGAGATTGATTCTTCTGACTGACAAATGCTTTTGTTCCCACAGATTCAGACAGCAATTCTGAGGACTCTGGGAATCAAAATACAACCAGGTTTACAGGCTACAGTGCTGTCAGTTCATCAAATATAAACAAATCATCTGCTCAGATCTCTTCAGTGAATAATGAAAATGGGAGCCTTTCAGAAGATCCTTTGAATGCAAAGTTTCAGCATATTTCCTTCATGCCTGCCTTACACTGTGTGATGCACAGCGCTGCCCAAAAGCCTGAAGCAGTTGTCCCACCACCCATATCTGCAGATGGTAAAACCATGGGAATGCTGGTTACCACCCCTGTTGCTGTCTCGCCAGTGAGAGAGTCTGCGAATTCCCCCCCTGTGGGAATGGGCCCAGTGACCTCTGGTGAACCTGAGAAACGCCTTGAGCTCATGGCTTCCCCTTTGCCAGTCCCATCCTCTTTCCTTCCACATTCTGTCCAGCCTGGTAGCCCTGCTTTGCATTTGGCAATACATAGGTTGAAAATCCCCTCTCCACAGGGATCGTCAGAAAGTTGCACAGTCAATGGACCACAGCAGCCGACAGGAAACTTAAGTATTGGATCACCAAATACTGCCTTTATCCCAGTCCACAATCCAGGTAGTTTCCCAGGATCCCCAGCTCCTACTACAGATCCCATCACAAAACCTGCATCCCAGGTGGTAGGACTGAATCAAATGGTGCCTCACATTGAGGGAAACCCAGGAGCAATCCCTCAGCCTACCAATCTCAAGGTAGTTCTTCCAGCAGCTGGTC
Source organism: Polioptila caerulea (assembly GCA_013397295.1). NCBI lineage: Eukaryota > Metazoa > Chordata > Aves > Passeriformes > Certhiidae > Polioptila > Polioptila caerulea. The sequence continues at coordinate 932,576 of VYXF01009397.1, forward strand.
TCTCCACAGCAGCGCCGCCACCTCCACCAGCTTCGTACGCTTTGCCAGGCAGCCCTCATGCTACCAGTGTGTTGCCCAACCAGAACACAAACGTGCTGAGCACTGGAGCAACCTCCTCTCCCCCTCAGTCCGCCGGCCTCGGCGTTGGTCAGGTCCAGTCCACTGTTCCTCCTGCAATCCCGACACACACGCCAGGCCCCGCCCCCAGCCCGAGCCCCGCTCTGACACACAGCACTGCACAGAGTGACAGCACATCCTACATAAACGCTGTTGGGAATAGCAACACTAACGGGACAATGTTACCTCCGCAGCAGTTGGGATCTGGCCCTTGCGGTTCCTGTGGACGTAGGTGTAGCTGTGGGACCAATGGCAGCCTTCAGATTAATAGCTATTTTTATCATAACCCACTTCATGGACAAGTCTACAGAGTTCCATCTTTCTTCACTCTGCCATCACTTTGCAATGGCAGCTACCTCAATCAAGCACATCAAAGCAATGGAACACAACTTCCGTTCTTCCTGCCTCAGTCTCCGTATGCAAACGGGCTTATGCATGACCCAGTGATGGGAAGCCAAGCCAACTATGGTATGCAGCAGATGGCAGGATTTGGGAGGTTCTATCCTGTATATCCAGCACCTAACGTAGTTGCCAACACAAATGGGTCGGGACCCAAGAAGAATGGGAACGTTTCATGTTACAATTGTGGTGTAAGTGGACACTATGCGCAGGACTGTAAGCAGTCATCCATGGAGGCCAGTCAACAAGGTAATCACGATAACTCCCAGCGGACTTGCTTTTGAGTTTAGCAGTTTCTCTTTACCTTTCTGAATGTGCTGTTTCTGGTCTTGCAGAAAGGTGTGCGTGCGTGTGTATGTTTCGTGTAAATGGTTGTGCACTAGTGACCTGCTCTAAAACTGCAAAGTATCCTATCTCTGCCTGAAAATCTTGTAGAACAGAGCGAGGGAACGGGGTTCACAGCGTGAAGTTGAAAATGGGTTCAGAGCTGGAAAGTCAAATGATACCAGTCCTAAATTGTCATTCTTTTTTCACTGGTTTGGTTTCGGCATTATATTGAGACTTGCATGTTGTTTCAATTTTCCCATTCAGTGGGGTGCTTTTTGAGAGAATTCATTGGCAGAAAGTCAAAGATATCAATTACTGTCTATGATATGGCCTTGGATTCCTGAAACTTCTGAGAATTGAAAGAAAAAACAATAGACTGGCCATTTGATATTTAACGTTTTCTCGGGCTTACCTTTGCACAATCAGCCATCCTTCTGAGCCCCAGCATGCAATACATTTAACTTTTCAGACGAGTTGCAGCAAAAAGGCAGAAACAGATTGGAACTAAATATAAAAGGAGTAGCTTCCATTTCTCTTTCCGTCCAGAAGAATGGGGAAAATGCAGGGTTTGCATCGAGCACAAGCTATTTTTGATTCCTGCCCTTGTTCCCGTTCTGACTTTAGTATTTTGATTGGACCAGGACAGGAAAGATGAACCTTGATGGGGACCATCTTTTCTTTTCATTTTTCCAGTAGAGCTCAAGTCCTATATCTGCGCTCTATGTCTGTTTTCTTAAGCTTACGGTTCTAGCAAGAGGATGAAAGAAAATAGGATAAAGTCTGAGGACCTGCTTTAAAAGGACTGGAGGATGATAGTGCCTTTTGAAGAGCATGTCCATTTTGATACCTTGTAGTGGTTTTGTAATCCATTTTCATTGTGAGCAGTGACTTAGTAGTTCTCTTTCCTGTTTTAGGCACTTACAGACTGAGATACGCACCTCCCCCTCCCCCTTCCAATGATACCTTGGATTCTGCAGACTGAAACAAGTAAACATTGCCTACTTAAACTGAAGCTTGGGAAATTGGGGGAAGGTGTGTGTGGGAGGGGGAGGTTGGTCTTGTGTTTTGGGACATTCCCGGTTTTATATTCTTTTGGAATTTTTCATTGCTTTTGCACCTCTGTTCCATACAAAAGAAGAAAGCTGAGTCCCTGGTCTCCTCCTGGTTCTACAAGAGGCTTGCATAATGCATGTAATTCACACACACAGCCAAACAATCAGACAGAGCATTCGAACCATGCTTTTGCACTGAAGACTTGAGACATGTGCAATGTTTACTGCAGTTAAAAAAAAAACAAACAAATTCCTCTGACCTCTGACATCACTGGTGGAGCAGTCATATGGTGAAAGAAGAAACTTGGTCCCCACCACAATCTTCTTCCCTCCCTCCCTGTTCTCCTTATGCTGCTGTTTTCTTTTCTTTCCCTGGTTGTCCACGTGGATTTGTTGGACTTGCATGAGTGTTTAGCAGTTCATACAGACCCTGCCCGTACTCTAAATTTAATGCTCATGAATTGAGGGGAGATGTTCAAACATCCTATTAGCAGAGTCCAAAGGAAAACACGACACTGTATGTGTACCATGCCTGATAATAGTACAGATACGCAGCTCTCGAGAGGCCCAAACAAATGAAAATACATAGAGCAGGAAGGGGCTGAAACTGTGTGGACTGGAACAGATTTAGAAAAATGAACGAGCTTAAATTGACAGATTTTTCTTCCCTTGTAGCTTTTTAGCCTGTATGTTCAGCAACAAAGGTGAAAAAAATGGTATGAATGTTGTACTCAGTGTGTTTGCATTTGTAATGAAAGTTGACAGCATTTTTTCCTTTTTTAAAGCTATTCTACATCGTGTCAACTCAGAATGAACATTACTTGATTGAATATTTTTTTCCTAAACTATTACAGTGTTGCATTGTACTTAGAATGTAAATGTTTTATTTCAAACTGAACAAAAGCTATGGTTTTCTACAAAATAGTCAGGTATTAGTATTAGAACCTGTCTACCAAATAGAAAAGTCACTATTTTATAACAATTTACCACTACGCGTAATTACGGTATAATGTGAAAGACTGAAATGAGTGTTAAGATGGTATTAAACATGTCAGTATCATGAGTAAGTAAGTTTAATGCTGCTGTATTTTTTATTTTATTTTTAAAAGCCAATATATGTACTAAATTGCTTCCAGGTAATATTTGATTTCCTAAAGTGCACTGAGGTTATCTGGAAGACGAGTGTGTTTTTTGACTGCTGCATTCAACACCGATGAACAACTACCACTGTATATCCATAGGGTTTGGCATTCCTCACAGTTCATGGCAGAAATGTTTTTTTCTTAAAATCAGACCCAGTGTCCGGTAGAGGGATGAAATAAAAATCAATCTTTGGTTCAGCCGTCTAATAAATTGCTAAACAAACAAAAAACTTGAAGAAAAAAAAAAAGCTTGATTACTACATTTCTTCATAGATAGCATTTATATTTATAGCACCAGTGTACATTTTGAAACTTTTTTCTTGGAGGGGGGGGAAGGGGAGGGAGGTAGATGAAAGCTTTAATTTAAAAAAAAAAAAAAGTTTAAGTAGTAAATGAATTATTTTGATTAAAATTTTTATTTGATCTGGGTATTTTTGGACCACTTGAAATGACTGAACTGCGTTTGAGTTGAAGTGAGGGTGTTAAACCACCAATGGACTTGTATTGTGAATTACCTGCCAGTTGTACTTTATGGAACTTATTTTATGATTTAAAATACTGTACTGTAAATAGGAGGTATGTTACCTTCTCTTTATTTGTATGTTTACCATATACTTTGATATTTGAAATGTACTGGAAAGGTCACTTATATTTCTAGAAGAGATTGGATTTTATGCAACCTTTTTCCTTGAATTAACAGCAATAAAAAAAAAGAAAAAAAAAAACCTGTGTGCATGTACTGTCCTTTATCTCTGAGAATGATGAATCACTGCTGCTGGGTGTAGGGGTGGGATCGTGGAGGGTTTTGGCAAGCCACCAGTTTGGTTGGCCAAGAATATTTGACTTAAACTGAGGTCAGTCTCGTGTCTGAAGTCAAGATACTGTATCTCAATTTAAACTTCTTTAAGATATAGGGGATCTCCTGGTAGAAACAGGTGCTCCTTGTGTGATAGACCCAGGATGTGGACCTCAGCCCTTTCAGAGCAGGTAAGCCTATCCTAACCTAGATTTGGGGTAAAATCCAGGTTAAACATGCCTTTTTTTTTTTTTTTTTTTTTAACTATATATCTGTGGAGCCAAGGGCCACAGACTATCTCGGATTTTTATCCCAGGTTACTCCCCAGAACAACCTACTTCTGGAGAAACCAGTTCAGGTGATGAGGAGGCTGAAAGTTGCCCATGAACCCAACTTTTCTTTTGCAGGCAGATCCCATAATCGTGGTGGGATATTGAACCTGGGAGTCACACAGACACCATCACACAGCTTCCATTGCTGCAAGTGCCCTGTGTCCCTTCCCTGGACTCAAGGGAGTGCAAACACCTTTCCAAGGAGTTTAAAAATTGTGATACTACTCTGAAAATGCCCTTGCTACTTACAGTGCCATCTTGAGTTGCTGGTATACTCGTTTGCCTCTGTGCTGCAAGCAGCCCTGACTTTGACAGATCCTAGCTGGACTCAGTTCAGAAGTGTGAAAATAATGTGCCCTGTGGCACAGCAAACAGCAGAAACACCTCATGCTTCTGGTGCTCGATTTGCTGGAGGGCTGTCAGCACTCGTACCTGTCTGTCCCCTCTGGCTGCACCACTGCTGTCTGTGCCATCAGGTTTCACTCCAGCTGCAGCTCCAGAGATTCTCCTGCTGAGTGGCTTGGAAGCTGCTGAATGCCCGAAACATAAATGAGAAAATCCCCCTTGTTGGTTGGCCTGAGCAGCTGTCCAGGAGTGACTCCTGAGTATTGCACCTCTCCTGGTTTGCAGTGGTGTTCTGGATTGGAACCATTTGGTTCCTAAAGCTGGAAGAAAAAATGAATAATGAGGCAGAGCTGGGGAGGATTGGAAGTACAAAGGAGGGTGATGATGCACACTGCTGAAGAGATGGCCTCGTTTTCCCAGCTAAGTGACCTTAAGATGGCAGGGATGACCTAGTGCCCAGGTCTTGGCTTAGCTGATACTACTGGAGAGGTGAAGGAACAGAGCTTCTCTGTGTTGTGCCTAGGCAGAGGAGAGGTAAAAAGGTGAGGGAAGGTACATTGGGAACTGCAGAACTTGACTGGTGCCGAGCTACTTCAGTCTTAGAGTTGGAGGTACTATTGTAGTTTGTTTCAGCTTTACTCATGGTGTGAGCCTCTAGAGGTGTGCTGGCCTGGGCCTCCTGAGGCTGCTCCCCTGAAGTAAGTTTGCCTAAATTCTGCACACAGAAAAAAATCAGCTTTGGGCAACAGAGCTTCCTGCTCAGGGCTGGTAACTGCGGCTGCTGGAGTTGGGCACAGCAATATAAAGGCCATGTGGACTGTCCTTGTGGGGAAGAAGGGGTGTCCTATAGGCACAGTCATGAGTTTGTACTATAGCTCAAGTGCTGTCTCAGTTTTGTGGAATTAACCTGTGCTCCTCACATGAGGGAGGAAGGAAAAGCACAACTTGGAGCATTATGCAGGGGGAGCACGTTGCCTCTCTGCCCACGGCTGCATTCCTCGACCACTGATCAGAGGAGGGAAGCAGGATTCCCATTCTGGACCAGCTTTTGAGTTGGCAGCAGCAGAGCCAAATTAAACTGTACATTGTGGTAGATTAGAGATCAGAATGTATGAACACCTCTGTTTGGTCCGGCTGAAAGGCAGCCTCTCACCAGCATTGATCGGTAGCAGATATTTCAGAAGAAAGTACTTCTAATACAAAAAAGAGAAAGATGGGTGGTAATTATTGTAAACACGGCCTAGGAAAATGAGTGTCAGGTTCATCCTCACAATAGGTGGCAGCATAACTCCACCAGTGGAATATATGGGAACTTCTGAGGTACTTCCTAAGATCACAGAAATCACAGAATTTTCTGAGTTGGAAGGGCCCCACAAGAATCATCGAGTCCAGCTCTTAAGTAATCAAACCCATGACCTTGGTGTTATTGGCACCATGCTTTAACAGCTGCAATAATCTCAGATGCTTCAGTTTAACGTGGTTTTAGCATCTTCATGCCATCTAAGTAAGCTTTAAATTGTGATATTGTAATGCTCGTTTCTGCTGAGTTTTCTCATGTTTATATATTTTCTCACATGATGAACATATTGCTTGCTACTCCTCAAAAAAATAAGCATGGTAGCTGTGTGGCCAGCAGATTGATGGGGGTGATTCTCCTCCTCTACTCCTCTGTGGTGAGATCCCAGCTGGAGTACTGTGTCCAGCTCTGGGACAGCTCCCTAACTTAAGAAGGATGTGGACCTGCTAGAGTGAGTCCAGAGAAGGGCCATGAAAGATGATCAGAGGGCTGGAGCACCTCTCCTGTGAGGAAAGGCTGGAAAAGCTGGGGGTGTTCAGCCTGGAGGAAAGAGGGCTCCAAGGAGACCTTACTATGGTTTCTGATACTTAAAGGATGCCTACCAGGAAGGTGGCTTTAAACTGAAAGAAAGATGATTTAAATTAGATATCAGGAAGAAATTCTTCATTCTGTGGGTGGTAAAACACTGGCATGGGATGCCCAGAGAGGCGGTAGGTGCCTCATCCCAGGAAACATTCAAAGTCAGGTTGGGCAGGGCTCTGAGCAACCTGACCTAGTGGAAAGTGTCCCTACCCATTGCAGGGAGGTTGGACTAGATGACTTTTAAAGGTCCCTGCCAACCCAAACCAGAGCTAAAGTAGCCAAGGTGTCATAAGGAATATTGAAGACCCAGAGAATTGCAGCCAGATATGAAAGCTGTGTCTTAAGAACTATTGAGGATTAAAATTGTTCTAGACACTTGCTTTCATACAATGAGAATTGCTTTCTGACTACTGTGAAGCTTTTTTTTTTTTTCTGGGAGTAATTCCTGAGGATAATGTCTCTTACTTACCTCTCTCTAGTTAGCCTGAAGGTCCACAGATCAGACATTTATCTGGAATATCTCATGCTCGGGAACATTTTGCCCAAGAGACAGAACATAATAAAACTATTGTTTTTAATATTGATATGTGTTCCCTGACTGGTGTACAGGGTCACTGTTATATGAATGAGTCAATAACACAAGGTACAAAAGCACAGGCTGAAAAAAAGTGCTGAACTTGGTAAAAGGAAAGCTGTATCTTAACCACGTGTGCATTCATCTTAGAACTTTCCTGATCTAAATGGATCTAAATTGTCCATTTTTTATTGACTTTTAAAGTATGCTTTTTTTCCTGAGGCAGAGGATGTGGAAAGATGGATACAAAGATAAGAAATAACTCCTACCAATGCTCATTGGTGTAACTACAGAAAGATAGGGATTGTTGCATTTAAAAGTNCAAAGATAAGAAATAACTCCTACCAATGCTCATTGGTGTAACTACAGAAAGATAGGGATTGTTGCATTTAAAAGTTAGCTTGCCACTTAAGCTTTGGTATTAAAATACTGCTTAGGAACTTCTCCAAAAAATTTATGTGATACATAATAAAATATAATTTATTTAATAAATTATTACATTAAAATAGTCTTATTTTATATCATTTGTAGTTTGATGCCATTTCAACATCTTCAGATTTTTTTCTTGTTTTGACCGAAACTAAGATTTGAAACTGATGATGTGTCTAGGCTGAGTAAATATAATGTAAAAAAGTAATTGTGATACTATCAGAATGCTTCTTTCCTTTCTTTAAAATGTTTTTTACAGGAAATGTACATGCCCCAGCAAAAGAGAAGACAGCTTAGCAGTCTCATCATGGGACTTCTTTTAATTGCTCCTTTAAGACAAGATGGCTCTGAGGTACATCTTGACAGGGACTCCTGGGTATTTCAAACCAGGCATGTAAATCCTGGCCTCTGTCAGCATTCAAAATAAAGATCACAGATGAAAAGAGCAGTAACATGAGGAGAGAAGGGCAGGGGAAAGCAATAGCAGCACCAAAAAAATAGGAACAGGCATCAGGGTGAGACAATTTCCACACATCACTTGATTTCTTACCACAGCTCAGATCAATTTCATAGCACAGAACTTCAAAGAGCAACTGCATCAATTTGGTACAAAACCAGCTGAATTCTGCCTGTCACCACAGTGCAGCTGACCAGATCAGACACACAACAGAGAGAGGAGCCCTTCCAGCAATCTGCATTGGGCTGAGTTATGTGGACATGGGACAGACTAGAACAATACATTCAAAACCTGACAGTGTTCGTAATTGTTACAGCTACACAGAGCCAGCTAAGACACTCTTCTGGGTGTTGTCTCCCTTTGAATTTTTTTTTCCATTTCTCATTTATGTGTTTGGCAGGTTGTTTGGGGTTTTTTTTCATCTCACTTTTGCCCTGGTTAGCCTTTCTAAGTCTTTCCCATGTATGCTAAAACCATGCACATGATGATGGTGACAGAGACTGCAATGTTATGGTTCATGGCTTAAATTGTTATGAAGGATGTGGAGGGCCATTTGATCAGGCTTTAATCTGCGATAGGAAAACTCCCAAATGATGGTACAACTTGCAAATTCAAAATAAAATCACCAGTGCAAGAGGGTAGCTATCAGAGTCTGGGCCTGTGCCAGTGCCTGCTGTTGCAAAGGCAGCTAAATGGGAGCTGGGACATTGCACTGCACACTAAAAACACATTTTTCTTCCTTTCTGAGAAGGGATATCTCATTTCTAGCATGTTCTTAGTGGAGGAGGCAAAGAACAGGATGTTAATTCAGAGTTAGACAGGAAAGCAAATGTGCTTGGATAGTCTACAACTAAAGCTTGATTCCCAAAGGCTGTCATGCCTCCAGCACCACTGGGGAGAGCAGCTGCCCTGAGGTGACAAAGCTGTCACTTTGTCTGAGCCAGAGATGTCTAGCCAAGTTGCTGGAGACTAACAGCAGCATTTTTTAAAGTTTTGTTCTTGACTGTGGAAGGGAATATTATAATGCTTTATTGGCATCTATTGCCAGCAGGTTCCTAATGCTGATGCCTGTGTGGGACAACTGGTGGGAAGGTGCTGTGCTTCACTCCTGCAGACCTGGCAGGAGCAGGACACTCATGCCCTGATCAGCACTCTGCCTTCGGGCTCGGGATGCAGGGACTGCTGCCCAAAACCTGGCACGGGAGCTTGAAGAAAGAGAATGCTGATGTTCAATTTCTGAAGCTTTTTCAGGCACCTGTGTGAGCCATGTTTTCATTTGCACCGACAGCCCCATCAGCAAAAGCAACAGAAGCAGGAGGTGTTTAGTTCACTTCAGCAGGGACCATCCCGTGGCTTGCAGGTTACATCTCAACCTGCATTTACCTGGTGATCTGCTTTCATCTCCCTGCTCTTTCCAGAGCACCTGGGACCCCCTCGGGCAGGGGGCTGCCACCTCCTGGCCGGTGACAGGTGACATGCACAGCACTTCAGAGTAAGTTTTGATTTGCACGTGGGTGGGGGTGAGCATCCTGCTGCTCCTGCTGGTGGAGGAGTGGGTGCCGTGATCAGGAACCACGGGGAGGACCCCCACTGTCTGCTGGTGTTCTTTGCTGCAGAAGCTTCATTTACAAACTTCAATTGTTTCTGCTTTCTGATGTATTATAAAAGCATCAAGCCAGTGGTCTTTGCAAGCAAGTGGAGCCTGGGTTGGGACGCAGTAGGTCAAGCCAGCCTGACATTTCCAATGGTGTGTACAGCCAGAGTGTGGCCTCCTAGAATGTTTAACCATTTATTTGGGCCCTTACATTTTAATTTTAAAAAAAAATGCCTTCTTGATTAATGCCCTAAAGTTTCATCTTTCAGTGCACATCTTTAACCAGTTTTAGACAACTTCCATATTCAAAAGACTTTTAATGCTTCAGGCTTTCTCAGTCAGAGGGAAGGCAATGGGAGCCCTCTCCCCTCCCCACTGGGTGTTGTCACTCACCCTGTACTTTTCAGCCTTTTTTTGTTTGGAAATGTATCTAGTTTCCTTCTGAACTCTTTAAAGCTCCTTAATTCAATGATGGACGTGGGTAACACATTCCATATGCTCTCTTCCCTTTGGTCCGTGAGCTCTTCCCGTCTGTCTCTGATGGAGGGACATGCCAGGCTCCTCCTGTTGCCACTTAAAAGCTGGGAAATGCCCTTGGTTCTTTAATAAAATTAAACAAAATTAATTTTGCTTCAAACGCTCTCTCTCTCTCCGCGCACAGCCTCGCTTTGCTCTGCTTAGGTGTTTGCGTATTGTGCCGTATTGTTCCATCTTTCCAGGATATTATTTTTACAGCTGGCCGTGCCTTTGATCCAGGGAAACGTGAGTGTTCCAGGGCGGCAGAGGGAGGGATGAGGGCGGGGGAGCCACCGCAGCTGCCTGCGCCGTCCCGATGGGAGCTGCGCCGGCCCGAGCGCCGTGCGCAGCACAGCTCGGCAAAGCACCCGGGGAAAACAACCCGAGCTGCTGCAAAATGAACAGCTGGGCCTTAAGGAGCCTGGCCAGCCTCTCCTGGACACAGCAGCCCTAGCAGAGCTCAGCCAGGGGTTTTGGTGCTGTCCATGTGCCTCATCCCAGCTAAGCGCTGGTCTGTCTTCCCCGGTGGGTCTCAGGCCCATGTTTTGGGTGCTTCCCTCTCCTGCTGCTCCTGCCCAGAGCCCTGGGTGGTCTTTGGGCCTGCCCTGTTGCTGCTCTTGGTCTGGGCTGTTGATGGACCTGTGTCCAGCTGCTGGCTCTGCTGGGGGCTGTGGAGAGGCCGGGGTCCCTCTCCCTCATGGGGCAGCCTCACTGTCCTGCATCCCCCTGGCAAGCATCTCTTCGTCTGGGGTGAGGTCCCTTCTGCAATGTGCTGTCTTAAAACCCCTCCCAATTAAGTCATGGTTTCCTTTTTACTGGTTCTGTATTGGCTGTGGACTGAAAAACAGCAGGTGGCAAATAAAGATGGAGGTCACCCAATTTGCAGAGGGCAGAACACAGAGGGATGAAAAGATGGAAAGACTTGGACTAAAATGTAGTTAGTAGAGTCACTCAATATTGTTTATTTAAGGCTGGTTCAAGTTCCAATTCAGTCCCAGGTAGTCTGGAACTGATTTCTGTCATGCAACAAATGGAGAGCCAAAGGAACCTGGTGCTGGTTGAGCTGGCTGGAGGCCTCCAGCCAAGCAAACAGGGCTGTGCAGCCACACTTCTACACGAGCGTTTGTGCAGCAGCGCAGAAGCCATCAAACTGTGTGGTCATGGATTTCACTGCTCACTCGAGACCTATTAAAATAAGGTATTACCTCGTGTGCCTGAGGCAGCAGGGACAGGCAAAAGAGGGCAGATTTGGCACCAGATTCCAGTTGCCTTATCAAAGAAAGCAAAATAGATTTCTCCAATTTACAGATACTGTAGTCTCGGCTAAAACTCACTTGCCTGTGCTTGTCTGCACTTGGTGTCTAAAATGTCACTTTCCCTCCTTGAGAAAAGAAGCAGCAATAATTCTGTGGTGCTGCCTCACAAATGTGAATGCAAATGCATTGAGTGGTGGTTTGTTTATTTCCAGAAACATTCTAATCCTACAGGCTGCTTGTTGCCAGTCTAGGGCTTTTCCTGCCCTTTGTTTCATCTGTGGAGAGCAGAGTGGTTCTGGCTGGGCTCTGACCAGTGGGGTGTGCAATAGCACCTGTGAGGAACAACCTGGGCTCAGCTGGGCACACTTAACCAAATGAGAAAAAGGTCATTTCCCCCTTCATCTCCACTTCCATTGTGCTGCCTCATTGTTGGGTCTCATCTAATTTTTGTCCACAAACCATACCACTTCCCATGGTCTTGCCTCACTTCTCTCACAGTGAGGCAATGGGATCAGCTACAAAATCCTTGCTTCCAGGCCTGCTGCTGGGTGAGTTGGACAGTACTTTCTCTTCTCTGGTTATGCATCTTCCTGTGGTTTCCCTCTATTTCATCTCCTTGTGAGTTTCATATGCTGCTGTTTGTCTGCCTCAGTGTATCCACAGTGACCTTGCTCCATCCTTTTGTTTTGGGTTTCACTGACAGTAAGTTATTTCACTTTTAATTAGCTTATATATTTTCATTCTGTGTTGTTTGGCTAATGTCATATTTTAGCTCAAAGGGCTTTAAACGTTCAGAAAATGTAGTTGGAGACAAACTCTCTCCAGATTCAGTATCTTCTGAGCATCAAACAGATTGCCCTTGTCTTCATACCTGTGGGGAGCATCAGCTGCAGTGGGGAGACAGAGCCTGCCTGTGTCCAGGACACGGAGCATTGGACAGGAGCATCACTGTGGTTTCTGTCCCTTGTGGAATTTAAGTGGAAACCTGGGCATAGGCACGGCGGTCACTTCAGGAGCTAAGGGGGGGGCAGGAGGGTGGCTGAGCTCGAGACTGATGTGGCACATGGCAGAAATGCACGTGTGTTCTGGGTCCTTCTGCTGCCCAAGGGCCAAAGCAGGGCTAAACTCGGCTGTGCTACAGCCCAGGAGATGCGCGAGGCTTGGACACGAGCACTGGTGGAAATCTCACCCAGCACAACAGGGACATCAGTGGCTCAGCAGTGCTTTTGTCCTGCTTCCTCTGCCTTCTCCTCCTCCCTGAGGTACTTGGGGCATCTGCTTGGGCAAAGGACCTCTGAAACCACCACCAGCATTAGGGGTTGCGGCTGTCCTTCCATGCCAGGCTTCTCTCTTTTTCTGTTTTAAACAAAACTACAACTTGTGGTTTGGAGGTAGGCTGAGAGTGCTTCTCCTTTCCTCTAAAATTTCACATCTTCATGCTGAAGGGACAGCTGAAAAGAGAACAGAAGTGAAAAGCTTTCAGATAAATGTACACAGCCAAATCACAGACCAAACAACGGGGTTCACTCCTTCCCTGTCCTTGCCTTCAAGGCTTTTGCCTGTGTGTCTTGATGATCCTTGTGGGTCCCTTCCAACTCTGAATATTGTGTCTCCAGCAGCTCCCAGTGAATGCTGCTGAGTGGGAATATGACTTCATCTCCTGCCCCAGCCCAGCCAGTGCTGCCAGGTCTTAAGAGGTCCCACAGGACTGTGCATCAGCTGGTGGCCTGTCATTCCCACCACTGATACAAATGTCCTCTTCAAGCAGTCAAAACAAGAACTATAGGACATCCCCCCTTTGATATTTATCATTGTAAATCTTTGATAAGCTGCTGTGTCCTCCTGTCCTACTTAATGCTCTTTAATTGTTGTAGACAGGGGTTAAAGGATTAAAGTAGTCAAGGTACAGATGTCTAGCATCATTTGAGGAACCTTGGTACATCCCAGCAGGCCTTCAGTTGCCTCTCCAGGCAGGTGGATGTCTCCTGTATGCACTGAACCTGGTTTTCTGCCTCTGCATTGCTGCTACAAGTAGCTGTGGGTGGCTCTGGTGGCAGTGAGAGGGGCAGGCAGCTAAAGGAGGTCCTTGCTGCACTCCCTTTACAGGGGGCCCAATGGGCAAAATGATCAAGTATCCACTGATTACCAATTTTATCTATTTCTATCAGATTTTCCTTCAGTTGTACTACCTACAAATGGAATTGCATCCAAATGGAGGCACACCTGCTGGAGTCTGATAGCCAAGCTTGACACCATTGCTTCTGATGGGGCTCCTCTCGGCATCTGGTGCTATGCAACTCTTCTTTCTCTTTCTAGTGCTTTTTCTTTTGCTCTAAAAATGTTCCTGGAGAAAGGGTGAATGCAGCCATGCATCATTCCCTGGCCTGCTCAGAGGGAAAGTTGTCCTATTCTCCCAGTATCCAGCTGTGGGGATGCTTGTGGCATGGGGATTTTTCCTTCTCTTTCTGAGTTTACAGACCATGACTCAAGGAGGCAGTACACTATGTAGATAGGTCTAAAGATTCAAGTTAGTTGAGCACTTAGAATTCTCTTTATAATTGCTTCCATGGCCCCATGAGACACAGAGGTGCTTTTGTCCCCCATCACACCAATTGCAAACAGCAGTGTGAAGCTGGAAGCACAAATCCCCTCATCTGCAGCAGGCATTTGCTTTGGGAGAAATGTATCCAGCTGGTATCAGGAGCTCAGGTGTACATCCATGCTCCTGAATCCGGCCTGCTTGATGGCTGTGGGATGGGGCTCACAACAGAGCTCGGCCGCACGCAGCTGAGACCCCTCTGCCCCAAGGTGTGTGAGAAAGACTCGTGGGGGATGTGATGGTGGGCCACAGTGATCATGAAATGACTTTGTTTCTCAGTGTAATGAGAATAAAAGGGGAGCAGAGCAGCTACCCTGGACTTCTGGAGAGCTGACTTTAAGCTACCTGGGAGCTATTTAGCAGAGTACTCTGGGAATCTGCTTCTGAGGACCTCAGAGTCCACAAGTGCAGGTCAGTTTTTGAGAATAACTTTTCAGACACACGGGATCAGGGAATTCCACTGCCCATCACCACTGCAGAGAGTGGAGGGTGTAAGTGGGGTTGGAGGGCCGCCTGTGCTGAAACTGGCAGGTATTTTGCCACTGTGAGCTGTTCTTGCTCATATTGGTGAGGTTTCTGTTCAGAAACCTGTGCAACACATCAGGTAAGCTTAGTCTCATCTTGCACTCTCTGAAACCTGGGTAAATAAAAGCTCTTTTAAGGGTCAAAATAAAAAATGAGAAAATAGCTGTTTTGTAGGCAAAACTGACGGCTCTCTCTTACCATAAATTGGTGGTGGCTTCTGCAAAGGCTTCCAAAGTCTTTTCCTAAGAGGTGCTGGGTTGTGCCTGTAGGACTTAGGGGCAGCTTTGCCACGTGCCCTGTCTGAGGTGCAGCTCAGTTGGCTGTGCAGGCTCAGTTGGCCAGAAACAGAGGGCAAAGTTAGCTCTGACTTCCTGGATGGGGAAATGAGTACAACAGTAATTGGCTTTATTCCCTACTGCCTCCAGCCTGCCTCGCAGAGGGGTTTTAATGCTCTTACTCATGGCAATTGCTCCTGCAAACCCTGGGTTGGTGATTTTGTGAGTGGGAGCCTCAGCATTCATTTGCTTCCCACTCAGGGTCCCTTTGCCAGTGTAGCCCCCCCACTACCAGTGCTGCTTCCTCGGCTGTGTGTGGTCCTTTTGCTGAGTCCCAGCATTTTTTATTTTTGGTTAACATCAGAATGGAGCTACAGAATAATTGCTCTTTCATTTTGCTCTTAAATAGGCCACACTGCTCGTCTGCATAAATGTTCTCTTCGTGCATGCTGTCACTCTGCCTCACAGGCTTCTTGGAGGGGAGAAAAGCCCAAACCACTTTATTTTTCAAAAAGATGCCTTTTCTTCCTCATGAATTGCCCCTGCTCTGTATGATAACCAGCAATTGGCTCTGAAGGATGAATACTAAGCTGCTTTGCCTAGGTGCAATTCAGCCATAAGGCATCCCATATATCCAGGGCTGTCCTGTGAGACCTTCCAGGCAAGGGATTGAAGCTGGGGCGAGGCCACCTCGGCAGATCCACCCCCCTCAAGCACTCGACCTTAAAGCCAAAGCCAGGTTTTAGCCACTGGTGTGCCAATCCCAGTAAGACAGGCAGATGAGCTGCAGATGCAAGTCAGTCTTGTCCAGGATGAAAGCTTTTGCTGTCAAGCTGTTCAAAGGGAAACATTCTGAGGCTGAAAACTGCTGGTGTGCACTGGCCCCTGCTCCAGAGGCTGGCCATGTGCCTTGGCTTGCCTCAGACCTGGATGGATGGATGGATGGATGGAAGGAGGCAGAGTCCCAGGGGAAGGGAACAGAGGAACAAGGCAGGCTTTGCTGAGCCCCTGCCCTGCTCGCCCCTGCCTCCCTGCCCAGAGGGAAATGTGTTTGCCTCAGATGTGATGGGACTTGGCCGAGGAATGCACAAAGCTCTGGCTCCGCCATGAAGCAGAGCACGGAAGGGTTTGCCCTCCTTGCTGAAGAACTTGCCTGCAGAGATCAGGCAACTGATGTCTGACAGTGTTTATGCGACCTGATTACTTATTAGAATAAAAGCCAGCTCAGCCTTCAATCCTGGTCAGCTTTTACTGCAATGTTTTCCCAGTGCACAGAGGCCACCGTGAAGGAAACGTGGGGGGGAAACTGGACCGTGCACCCTGCTGGGCTGAACCCTGCGTCACTCTGGAAGAGCCAAGGTGGAGTTTGTTACAAAAGGAAAAGAAAAAAGGGAGGTGCAAGTCAGAACATGGGGGAAAATGAACCATGTGGAAGAGAGAGGGAGCAGCGGCCGTGCCGGGAGGGCCAAGGAAAGCGGGATGCGAGAAGCTGCCTGGCTCTCCCGGCGTGACCCCGCGTCCTTGCAGGAGAAGAGGAGCGGCACCAAGGCGGAGCGGCCCGAGGTGGCTGCCGCAGGCGGGGCTTGGCTTTGCAGGCACGGGGGTAAGGGCGAGCACAGGTCTTGCGTTGGAAGACGGTGAAGAGACTACACTACACCTTCACTGTAAGGGCTTCAGAGACATCATGAGACTCCTGTGCAAGGCTTGCAACACCTTCCACCACCCACAGCTGACTGTAGACTTCTGTTCCAGACTGCCCCAGCTCTGCTGGAGTGGTAATTAGGTTGGATTTTGTCCTGCTTCTCTCAATAGAAGGTTGTTTGGGAGCCTCCCTCTTCTGACAATTAGAAACCAGCTAAGAAGAAGGGAGCAGCCACGTGGGATCAGCTGGAGGATCCTTCTGAGTATCATGCCCAGCATTAGTCAGTAGTGTATTTTAGCAGGAAAAGCAAGACCTCTTAAATTTAGAGAACCTAGATCACAACCAAATCAAACAAATTTTCAGCCTCTCTGGAAGACAACATGAAGCATTTGTGAGGCCACATCTAAGTGTGTTGTGCCCAGTTGTAGGGTCCTTGGTACCAGTGCGGGTCTGACAGAAGGATGTGGCATCCAAGGAGAGGACAAGAGAGCTGGGTTGGTCCAGCCTGAAGAAGAGTAGGCTGAAAGGAGACCTCAGAGCTGTCTGACACTACCTCGCAGGAAATGCAGAGCCAGACTCACCTTGGAAGTGCACAGTGAAAGGGTGAGAGGCACCAAACAGAAGTTATGTACAAGGAAATCCCAATTAAACATTAGGAAACAACTTTGGCAGGGTTGGTGGTCAAACAGTCTCCTGCAGGAATGCGCAAAGCTCTCCCAACAAAGACTTACTTGGACTTTAAAGCTGGTTGTGCTTTGGGTAGGGATTGAGCTAGACAGTCCCATCTGACCTTATTTATTGTGTGATCCTATGTATTATTATAGGTACACCTGATTTTTTTTTGTTTCATTTATATATATACCTTTAGCCCAGGCAACTCTAAGTGTAATCACTCTTGTCCAACATCTCTTGTAATAAGACCCCATTTTCACTTCCTTGTGGTACTACCAGATACCACCCATTTATGCTGAGATTGCCCGTGAAGCTCTTTGTGCAGCATCTTTTCTTTCAGTATGCTAATCTCTTTCCCTTCACTGTTCCAGTTTCTGTGCTGTATTTCAAAAAATGAGATTTCTGACCAAGCCATGACCAGGAGCCAGGAGGTGGCTTGGAAGCCAGGCAGCACCTCCAGCAGGTGTGGCTGAAGGGGTTATCAGGGTGGATGCTCCAGCTGTGTGGATGATCAAGGTTCACACTTGAGCTCAGCTCCTGGGTCTCCTTTCTGTGGCCAGACAGTGACACAGCCACACGTGGGTGTCTCTGAGCACAGCTGGTGGTGGTGGCAGCCCTGCTCTCACATCTCCAAAACATGGCCCTTGGGTCTGGTGCCCAGAGGGTGCCTGTGGCTCGTGCAGTGGCTCTGTATCCACACCATGGGGACAGTCTGACCTTTTGGTGTCAAGGCCAATCAGGCAATTACAAACCGAGGTGGGACAGCAGGTCCAAAAGGAAGTAGGTCCTTGCCCTCTGCCACCCACAGAATGCCAATTGCTCTGGATTCATCACTCTCTGAAGCCAACAGCACCTTGCTTGGTTAAAATGGCTGTGACCTCAGCACCACCCTCTGTGGTGCTTTAACTATATCAGGTGATGCATATCTCAAATGAAGCTGAGGGTCTGGGCCATTAGCAAGCCCTTCAGCATTACTGTCCATACTGCCCTTTTTGCAGCCTGTCCTTTCATGCAGAAAGTGGCATTTAAAATGGACAGTCATACTCAAAGGACCAACACTCACACTTGTGAACCCTACATGAACCCAGGAAAAAATCAATAAGGGGTTTAAAAAGACCAGCAAAATAGCATTTAATCTCCTCTGTGTCAGCAGATCTGCAGAGCAGGTTTAGGGTTGTTTTGCATCTGGGACTGAAAAAAAAAAAAAAGCCATGTAGGATTGCCTGCAGGTGATTAGGTTTTGTTTTAAAACTTTAAACAAACATGAAAATCTTAGTGTAAGCTTCTCAAAGATTAAGCACTCATGAACTTGGGAAGAAAGGAGCACAGGGCTGGGATTCAGGAGATTTAGACTTGCTGTCTTCTCTACCACTGTGCTACTTGGAGTGTGACTATGTCCTGCTTCATTCAAGCCAGATCTTCCACTGAAATCAGAAGGCATAAGTTAGCCTGGGAGCTGAGGACTTAAACACCATCAGGAGACATTTGCTGGGGTTTCTCTCCCTCACTGCTGCCTGTGAGTCATTGCAAGAGCTCTGGAGAAGGACTCTGGGATAAGGACTGGTCCCTACACGTTTGTAAAATGATGAGCTCTGATCCTTTATTGCTCTTCTCTGAGGGCCTTATAAGGAGTTGTGTTGCCACATGCTGGTGTCCACTCTTTGTCTGTGTCTGGAGATACTGATCACAGCTTGAGGTCTGTGGCTGTAAAGAGACAGCCAAGTCAGTGACCCGGGGTGGGCTCTGGTGATGTGCAGCCAAGGGCTCCAACGAAGCTGAAATGCTTTATCAGGTTGTGTGACTGGTTCTTGAGTCCTGAGCGGCTGGGAACCACTGGCAGCAGTGTACACACAGCCCCACTCTGTGCACAGCTCTTCATCCTTGTGTGCACATCCACAGTGTGTGTAGGAGAAAGTACATCAATTAGGTGTCCCCTCCTTTTTTTTTTTCCCAAAAAAATTAAAAATGTTGAGCTTGATGAGAACGAAAACCCCTCGTATTATCAGGCTGTGCATTCCCAGCCCCAGGGAAGGCTGCAGCAGAGCTGGCACTCACTCTGTCCCACAGCCCCGGGCAGCACCAGTGACCCCACGTGCTCACGGACAGGGGCACCTGACTCGCTTCCTTCTCGGGGAGGAGCAAAACCTCTGGTGTGGGATACCTCGGCTGACCCCGGGTACAAAGGTTGGCCAGTGCTTGCGTGTGGCCAGCGGGAGAGGGTTCTCTCCTCCTCCTTTCATGTGACATAAATGGGAATGACCCAGGGTTTATGAATCCCAGATGGAAAATGTCAGGAGTGGAAGCAGAGCTGGTCCAGAAGCCGTGTTTCCATTTGCAAGGCTCATTTTAGGCAGGGGACGTGTAGCCATTTGGTACTTTGGGGCAGCTTTGGTAGTTTAGTGAGTAAAACAGTGTCCACCAGTGCAAACCAAAATCATCATTGTCAAGAACCTGCTTCAGCTTCTGACCTCAGTTCCCTCACAGTCTGCAGGCAAAAGAGGATTGCTCCCCATTTGCCCAAACAAGCAAGCAGTGTTTGAGGTGTGTCTCTGCACACAGTCGGACAGGAAGAGGGATGTGCAGGGTACAAACACAGCTTTGATTGCACAGTTGTACCATAGATGGGGGTGATACCAACAGTGTTGTGTAACAACAGAAGGCTTTTCCAGAGTTACACAACAACTGGATCCCGTACTGTAGATCAAGAAACTGTAACTAATTTATTCCAGGTAACAAAGCACACCCTAAACAGTGGAAGCTTGTTACATTACACAGACACCCCCACCCCACAACTGTCCCAGTATAGATGACAACATTTTAATTTGTTTTGCACCAAGATCAATGTGCTTGGCATAAGTGAGGGAGCAAATACATGGTGTCTGCTCCGGTGGAAGATGCAAGGTGCCTAATAGTTTTCCACGGAGACCCCATTTGTGAGCACAGGGAAAAAGTCAAAGTGGCAGCAAAATCCAAGTGCATTGGATGATGGTGACAACTCCAAAAAGCACACTTCTACATGTGGTCACAGTAAAACCTAAATTTCCTCCTTTGAAAAGCCAGGGAAAGTAATCCATATCAAACCTGGCTTCCTCAAGATATACCAGATGTACCCAGGGCCACTCATGCTGCCTCAGGAGCATATCCTAGGGAAAAAAAACAACAAAAAAAACCCCCAAACAAACAAAAAAAAGAAGTTAGCTGCTCCTGTTAATCTGGTTTATAGAGGGAGGGATGATCTAGAAGAGCCCTGGTTGGTGAGCTCTGTCTTAGAATCCTTTTCCAGCTGCTTCTAGAAAAATCCTGCTGTAAATCCCTTGCAGTTGCAGCACCTTGGGTAGTTCTTGGAGGCAGATGAAGTTGCCATCTTCTGCCATGTCCCCATAGACTCTTCTTGAGGACAACCACCTCCAGGCAGAGATACCTAAGTTCACCTAGGAGCCTCACAAGACCAGGCTAGGAGGGCTGAAGGCTTTTCTCTGCATAACACACATTGCAAGGTCTTTGGCAAATGTGCTGTGGCTGACAGGGTCGGTGTCAGCAGCCTCTCCTCTTGCAGAAACCCTCTGCAAGGCAGCCCTGGCCACAAACACAGATCTGGTGATGGCTCCAGGGAAATCAGAAGTTGATTTCTGCTGTACATGGGAAGCCAGAAAGAGCCTCGTACTGGAGTCAGGTTGGGTAAAATGACCAAGAAAGAGGCCACATGACTCAAGACTGAAGCATTCAGCCACTAAATGCCCTGCTTAGGAGCTGATGTCATGAGGATGGGGAAATCCACTGCTGTGATATGATGTTTCCTCGGCTCTGGAGCTGTAGCATGAAACTTGTGCAAATGCTATGAATTAAAAATGTTTGTCAGGACTTACATATTGCAGTGAAAACCAGAGTCAGGAGCTGTCCTCCATCACAAGAGTGGGTTCACACAAAGTCGTGAGATTTCATCTCTTGCTTTCAGTGTCTGCATTTTAAATCAGCTCCCTGTGATTAAATGAAGAATACAGCATGATTTTATAGCACAGCCTGTGCTTCTCATAAAACCTCTTGGCAAGAAAGAATTTTTCTCAAGATACACAGTAAAAACAGCAAGGCTTTTTCTGTAACCACAAATAATTGTTCTAGATCTACTACTGAACCAAGCAGAACCTCTTCTCTTTCTATCTTTTATTTTTTGGCCAACAGTGATCATTGCAATGAAAAATGTTTGAAAGGCAAAATCTTATGATAGAGTTTATCCAAGATATTTTTGTGCTCTTGATTAATCTTGATTAAAGGAGCACTTTGCTGACAATTGCTCTGTGCTTCATGACCAGTTCAGATAATAGTAAACTACTAGGAAAAATGTTTCCATTCCAAAAAAGAGCATTTATGCCCCTCAGTCAGAACCTGGCTGTTCTTACTAAAGCTGGCCCAAATAAATAATTGTCTGTATATTTTGAAAAAGCTTTGAATCCTTTTTACTTCCCTCCAGTTTTTTAACTCTTCCTAAGAGAATATAAGTGCAAAGCCCCTTTCCAGATTCTGAGATCTGGTTGGGGTTTTTTTTCTTCAGAAGAAGCACCAAATGCCAGAGAAGGACATAACCAGGATTCATGGCATCCCAGTCAAAATCTGCACCCTGCACCAGGCAAGCCAAATTCCTATTAGCACCTGAGATTCAGCCAACCATACAATTCCTGTTTCCCTTTCTGTCCTTTTATTTTTTGAGCTGATTCACCACCTTTGTTACCCTTGCACGCCGGGTCAGCCTAAGGACTGTGGCCAAAGGAAAGCAATAACCTCTGAGCTGGTACCCAGAGGAATGGCTTAGGGTCTTCTGCTGGGAGCAGGAGGCATTGCTCCTGCTGCAAAAGAAGTTCTACAATTGCACATGTCACAACTGGGATAGAGAAGTTAGAGAGCCACTCTCATGTTATAATTCCTTGGCTTCCTCATTAGCTTCTTTTCAAACCCTAAATGACCCAGATGGAAAGAACAGGGTGCTTTGCTCACCCACAGTTAGGAAGGAAACAAGTTTAAACGGTGTGTGTTCTGTCTGTGGCAAAGGGAAGACTCATGCTCCCCAACCTGCCCCTGAAATTACTCCTAATAGGACTAAATAATGTTTTGCAACAGGGCTCTGGGCAAGCAGGGAGGCTCTGCTGCATGCTACCACCAAAACGCCAGCGTGCTTTCGCATGTATCATGCTATTGTTATTGTTATAATGGCAATTAAAGAGCTGTAAACAAATTATATGCCTCGATACAGCCCTTTAAATGAGGTGAGGTGCGTACCTAGTGGTAGGTAAAAGGTAAAACAACAGCACGAGACAAGTCGTTTCTGGAGCCATTACAAGTAATTTGCAAGTGCAGGCATCTCAGTTTTGCAATCTCACTCATCTTCATTTCCTTCGAACCCTGCATCTTGCCAGCGACAGCAGGCTCTGGCTTCTCTTTTGGAAAGATTTGCCTTTACTCAGCTCTCTTGCTCTGGCTGTGCTTGTGCAAGCGTCAACAAATGTTTAACTCCATTGATATTTCTAGCCTGGAGTAAAAGAGAAAAACAAGTCTTCTGTGGACAAGGATTAATATTTTCTCCTAAATTTGCCCTTTGAATTATTATGTGAAGAAATTAAGGGTTATATTTGCCTAAGGGTGCTACTTTTGTTACGTGCTTTACAAGTGCCTGAAGTTGTAGCTCTAAGCTTCATTAGGCAATTTTAGCAAATCGGAGCACGTTCCTGAGCCCTCGCTGCTTATCCCGCAGCCTCACGTTTTTGTAGCTGCCCTACGTGCAGGGAGCTGCCTGGCAGAGAGCTGCAGTACAGAGGGACCCTGAGACACAAAAATGGGAGCAAAGGGATGCACCCGGCAGGTGCCTGCCAAGCAGGACCCCTCGAGTCTGGGCTGTGGCAGCCAAAAATGTCTGCGGGTTCCCGGCAGGCAGCTCAGTGAGGGGGGAAAGGGGCACACAGACAAACTGCAGGAGCTGTCAGGAGCCCCAGCCTCGCTGTAAAGAAAGAGAAGTCCACGTGCCAGCAAACAGTTGCTGAGTAAAGCAGCACACCTGCACTAGGATGCTGGGGGGAAAAAAGCCTGGCAGTGGAAAGGCACGCTGTGGGATTTAGGGGATGAGGCAAGGCAGTTTGTCCCAGGTCTTTGAGTCTCAGGGTTCTGAACAAGCACAGGCCCCTGCACTGTAACACAGCCCAGTGTAAGGAGCGACCTGGCCCCAGAGGTCGTGGGCACTGTGTGGACCCAGAGGCACAGCAAGCCCCCAGCACACTGGGGGTGGCAAGACAAAGCCTCCTGTGGCACAGTGTTTGCTGGCTTCATCTCTCTGGGAATCTTAAAGCCCTTTTGAATTGATAAACCATGCCCATGACATTATAGGATAATATCTTTTATCCTTAGTGTTTTGGGGAAAAAAAAACAACCAGCACAAGACAAATCCAACCTTCCAGCCCTGTGGCTTAGAGAAATTCTGTGAGCTCAGCTGATCCTACCAGTGGGAAATGCTGGCTTCTCCCAGATCAGTGTCTGCTATAAGAAGGAAAAAGGATGAAAAAAGGGTTGAATAAAAAAAAGGGAAACACAGAGACCATTTTACATTAAGGGCTTAGGAATGTTTACCTACAACAGCAGCTCATGTCACAGCCAGGGTGAGCTGGGTCAGATGCTGGGTTTCTGCTTCTGTATGGCTGCAGGTGCCTTGAAATGGGAGCAAAACCCTCTTCCAAACTGGACTTTGCCATTTGGGGAAAGCCATGCAAAATGTAGGTCAGGGCCACGGGTAAGTTCTGGGGTGCTCTGCAGGGACCTGTGTGATGGAGTAACATATCAAGATCCCATACAGCTGGCCTCAGCTTGTATCACTCACTAAATATTTGATGAATGCTAACTGCCTAACCTACTTTACTCCTCTCGCCTACCACAGCGTTGACTGGCTCCTCCTTTTTTTCTTCTATTATTGATGCATTTTTGAGGGAGACCCTGTCTCACAACAGAACAGTGATCTTAGATGTGAGATAAAAAAGGAAACACAAAAAGAGAAGGTAAAACAGACAACCCCAGGAAGAAGAAAGCAATATGAAGGCAAAGGAAAATATAAATTGAGTGGCAGGGCACTATCACCATTTTACAGTAGAATGGAAACCAGCAAAATCTGGTGATGAAAGTGCGTGGAGAATCACAATAATCTTCTATCCTTTCCTAAAAAAAATTAAAAATAAAATATTGATTTCACCCTGGGAATTGCACAGGCATGAATCTTACTGATAAAACTACATGGAAGAATTGCCAAGGAACTGCAGTCTATATGAAATTGCTCATTGTGTAGTTTTAAAGTTCCATACTAATTCATGCAATGTCTAGTTTTGCCATCATAAATATTCATGAAGGAGAGAGAAAAGTGGGTGCAGGCAGGACTCCAGGCAGCAGAAGGGTTTTTATGTGATAGGTACCTCAGTAAGGTCACTTAGTGCATGATTCTCCTCCTCCTGCTGAGAGCAGAGATTGCTGAGCCAAGGTGCTCTCTGGCCTTATCAAAATCAGGGAAAACAGATGAGGAGCAATAAAAATAAAACACAGCTATATTGGATGAAGTCCCACAACAGCCCTTGCTCCAGTATTTCAGAAGCCAGGGTTCAGTTTAATCAAGCATAGCTTCCCTGAGCAGAGCTGCTCACGGGATTTCTGGGGATGTGTAGTGGCAGCTCCATCAACAAAGAGGCATTTTTCTTCATTATTAACAAAACATGGTTGGCTTGTGCTTTTTGGACAGCCAAAGGGGAGGAAGAAATAGTGGGTAGAGTGACAGAGAGCAGCCACTGTCCTTTTTCACAGACTATGTCAAATACCTGGCATTCCTGTTCCCCCCTCCCTGTCTCTCCCTGTGCTGCCTTGGGGATGTCCCCGCTCCCCAGTTCGAAACAGCACAACAGCTCTGGCATTAATGGTATGGCTGAGCACTGAGTTTCTGTAGGGCTGATTTATGCTGCAGGAAAGTGTTTTTCACTCTGAACCAGCTCCTTTCAATGAAACAGCACTGTGAGAAATTGGCCCATCAGTCCTGTGAGCTGGGGTGGGACATGGTGCACCAGGGATGGCCACGTCCGTGTGGACGCACAGATCTCTTGTGCTGGTGCCACGAGCAAAGCCTGGACCATGTGGTTTCCACGAAATCTGCTGATTTACTGTTTTATTTTACTTACTGTGACACGTACTAGGGCATGACTCATTTATTTGCTCTCTAAAACCTTTTATTCTTTAATTGTTGCAGTCTTCCATCCTCAGCACAGGAGGGAAATGCCTAGGAGGAGGACACCTGGCAAGCCAAGCATGTACAAAGCATTGCCCCAACATGAAGGGGCAAGCAAGGGCCAAGGCGTAAGCCAAGGGGGGATTATCAAGGGACACCAGGAACCCCATTCTAATGTGAATCACATCAGGAATCCCATTCTATGATTCTATGGTCTCTAATTCCTGAAACAGGAATGCTTTCCTTGTGCTCCTTTCTGTAGAAGAAGTGTTTCGT
Organism: Polioptila caerulea; assembly: GCA_013397295.1. NCBI lineage: Eukaryota > Metazoa > Chordata > Aves > Passeriformes > Certhiidae > Polioptila > Polioptila caerulea. Next base: position 958,016 of record VYXF01009397.1, read on the forward strand.
GCCTTTAGTTTCTACTTCTCTTCCCCAAAACACCAGTTGCACGTGGGTAGGTAACACAAGCACCAGCAGCGCCAGTGGGAAAGATGGGTGACTCTAACAAGGAAAGAGTTCATGCAGAAGTTAATTATTTGCAAATTGGCAGTGATACTTTGACCTCAGATACTTGAAGATCTGGCTAATGGCACCTCTGGGCCGTGACTAGTTAGTTGTCTGTAAGACTTGATGGAGGATGAGTCTAACTGTGACTTGGTACGGAGATGGACAAGTAGGGTGGCTGCCTTTAAAACTGAGGGCAAAGGAGAAAACTGGCCAACTTCATGTCAATGCCCTGGAAATACTGGAGCAAATGATCAAATACGGACTAATTCACGCTTGATGATATAAGGAATGAGGACTAAATGAGCTAAAGCAATTTTATTTCCTTTTATGGCCATCATCAGTCTTACAGAAAGGAGAGGCAGTAGATGTCGCTTATCTTGTCTTCCAAGTGCTTTTGACAGTGGCTCTGATGCCATTCTCATCATAAGCTCAAAAGAGAAATTTACAAGAGGCTGACACAAGACTTGTCAAATTGTAGCAAGAGGATGAGTGACAGCCGGCACAGTGGCTGTACCAGGAGCAGCAGGGCAGGCTCCTGCCAGGGCTGGCATCGTCACTGGTGTTGCTGGAGGGTCGCTGTGCTGGCGTGGGGGGAAACACAGGATGCAATTCAGAATGGGGACAAGCTCTTATGAGACGGTGCTATCAGGCAGGAGCAATGGACAAATCCAGTCAGGCAATAGCCTGGCTGGCAGATTGCTGGGCAGGAACCTGGTTTGTGAGCTAGAGCCTGGGAGCACTGTGTTTCTGAGACAAAGGCAAACCCCACACTGGGATGTACCAACAAGGGTACGGCTCACAGGGTGCAGGCACAAGCCCTTTTCCTCTACCCTGCTGCAAGTCAGGCTGGTTTTGGGGTATGGCTGTCCCAGAATGAGAGCACCCCAGCTGGACACAGGAGCAGCCATGTGGCTGACAGGGGGCGTGGAGAACATCAGCTATGAGGAAAAGTCCAAAGGCACAGCCCTCGTTTTGCCTGGAGAAGGAAAGAAGGGTATTTCAACACGTGGGGCTGCGAAGCGGAAGGCAATTATTCGGCTGTCTGCCTGTGGGGCAGCAAGGCAGTTTCGGGTTAGTCACTGGGAAATAATTACAGCTGGTCAGGGCAGTGGGGCAGAGGACAGACAGCAGCCAGACATGGAGGCGATGGAGCCTCCATCACTGCATATCTAAAAGACAACCTGTTGGAACAACATGGGTACAGTTTATATATTATTGTTGACAGTATACTATATTTTGTATGCAATCTATAATACTCTAAGCCAGTAAGAGACAGTAAATATCCCACTGGGATCCCTTCCAGCCTTCATTCTTCATTGAGCCAGCTCAGACTTTCTCAGAAACTCTACATGTTACACATCACTTGTAGGAGAAAAATCACGCATGCAGAGTTCAGCATGAATGCCAAGTAGGAGATGTCCCCCACCACAGTGCACTACCCCATGTTCTTCAGGCCATAGGACACTCCAGCTTTGGGATGTCTGCCAGAGGCTCCAGAGAATCAAGATCTGCAGAGAGTTAACAGCACCAGGGCAAAATCTGAACCACCCCTAAGTACTAAAACAGCGCAGGCCAGGGACTGTGAAGAAAGTTTTGCCTACGGATCAGGGAAGTAGCAAAACCAGTATCCTTTTGAGTTGGGGGCTCTCAGGGCAAGCTTTTCACATACTTTCAACTGCAACCCCCTTTCTGAAGAAGCCAATAGAGAGTTTAAGTCCTTATCTAAGCTGGAGCTTTAAGAGAAACAAAGTAATTTGTGACTTATGCCTTAGGATGTCTGTGGCTGTCTCTTCTCCTGGCTCTGTGCCTGAGGCTGACCAAATCTAAAACCTGATTTGGAGGGCAGTGTCAGATGTTTCAGTTTACTTCAAAGGGACTGATGGCAAGAAGAAATATATTGAAGATCTTTTTAGTTGTGGGTGCACAGCTGGCCTGTGCAGTGCTGACTTGTAGGTCCCTGTGAATGGCGAACCACACTCTAGGAATTACTCTTTGAGCCTTAACATTTTCACCAGCTATTGGAAGGTATTTTGATAATTACGTCAAGCATAAGGAAAACATCTCCATAGTTACTCAGTAACTAAGATACTCTGTCAACACAGAAGTGACAGGGTTCTTATTGCCTAGTTAGTTACTTGAAAAAAATGGCATTATTTACTACAGAGGCATTTGATATATTGTATTTGCTAATGCTGCATTTCAGTGCTATGGCCATGGAAATCAAGATGATTTAATAGCCTAGAACTTGTCAAGTTTGCATCATGGAGGAGCTTCTTTAGAAAAAAATTATTGCTTGTGGGGCATACTTTATATACATAACTTGTATTTTGTTTTGATGGCAAATTAAATTGACACTCAATCAGAAGATACCAATACTGTAAAGTTACTTGTTATCATCTCCCAGTTAATTTCCAAAGACATGCATCACTGTGCAGGAACTTGCATTACCAGGGGCATTTGAAGGCCCTTGAGTTTATTCAAGTCAGGTTAAAAAAAGAAAATTCTGGTAAATATGGCAGAAGGAAAAGTAAAGAGTATTCACAAAGGCCGCCTTCTGTCTGTGGGTCAGTGAAGTCACCTCCTCCTAAGCATCAAGAAAATGAAAGCTGTGCTGTGAGAAAACAGCTGTTTAGGAAGATCCTTTTAAACATAGATGCCGGCATACTGCTGGGAGCTTGGCTCTTTTTAATGTTTTGCTACTGCCTTTTGATTTATTATGTGTTCCGTTCTCCCCTGGCCCCCTGCCCACCATTTCAAAATGAATGAAAGAGATTAGCTGTGACAACAGCATGAGGAATGCGTGCATGAAAGAGGTGAGCCTAGAAGAATGAAACGGACCGCAGTATTCGATATTCTGCAGTTGGGTTTAATTAGGGTAATTAATTGTTGCTCTTCTGCAAGTGGAACGAAGTGTGCAAAGCCAAAGACAAGTGGCTCGATGGAGCTGGAGGGAGGGGGCAGAAGCCACCAGCCCCACCGCCAGCTGGCGAGGAAAGCCCCTGTCCCTTGGGGGAGCAGCATTAGGCGCCCTCGCTGCTCTCACACACCTTGCCACAACCACGCACTGCCGGGGCCAACCTGCTGCCACGGGCCTGGCCCGCAGCTCCAGGGGCTCACCCACACCTCCCTCCACCCCAGGGAGTCCCCAGGTGCTGGCACTGCCTCAGTGCCAGCAGCAGCTTGGCCTTTAGGAGGGGCCTTCATGAAAACTCCCTTTAATTGTCAGCGAGCACGGAGTGCTATGCAAACAAATTTCACTGAAAATGAGGAAAAGAGGAAACCATAGGAAAAGAAATTACAAGATCCCCTGCTGCTCAGAAGCGACTCCCTTGCTTTCGAAAGTAGGCTGCATAAATATTGATCTAGCCGGGATATGCCCTACATTCATTTGCACAGACATTATAAATGTGCTTGAGAATGAGAAATCAATCTTGTTTTCCTGAGTGGTAACCATGTACAGCCAAGAATGTGTACAGATAATGCAAATCACAGTTCTCAGGCTTGTCACTTAAACATGGAGTCAGAAAAGGTGTTCTTGGGGAATGCAGGAGGAAAAGATCTTCCCTATTTGCTTGTTTTCAGGTATTTCCATTAATCCCTATACAGACCACTTAAAACACATGCCCACTCCAATTCTAACTATAATCTGTCATCTAACTAGTTTTCTCTATTTTGCCTGCTGATTTGTTTAGGTTACTGTTTCATAACCTCCTCCAAACAAGGTGAGGTACAACCTTAGGCATCCCTCTAACTTTATGTCTCCCTCTGTCATTAGCCTTGTCTGGCTGAGCACTGCAACACCACAGCTGGGAAAATCATATCATTAGGTTGCAAAAGCAGTAGAGTTCCTGCACAAGAGAGCCACAGGGTGGCTTCTGAAGCACTGGGAGATTAATAATTAATATGTAATTGTTGGATAATCTGTTTAGACAGTCCAAGTATAGGAAACATATGATTTTTTTTTCTGGAGAATGCTGCTCGTAAAATAATAAAATTTTAACAAGCCCCCTCTTGTTACACTGCCTAATAACAGAAATAGTATGAAACTGCCACATCTTGCTATACATTGTAGTGAAAGATGCTGCCTTTTTACCAAGCAAAGAGTGTGTATTCATAAAGTAGAACATGTGGCAAATGTTAGGTGACAGAGATAAGAAATTGTGTGTGTAGCTGGATTTTTAAAAGAAAATGATTCAACTGTTTTTTAATATGTGATCTGCCTTCTTTGAGCTACCATTTGGCTGATTCTTCTGCCAGTTTTATTGGCTTGACTCATTATTTTCAGTTATTTTCATCTCAATTTATGCATTCTAAATAACATCACCTTTACAGAAAGCATTTAAAATGGTTTTATTGCTTCAAAGAGAAAAAACTTCAAATTAAAATGTAAAGTCTCTTTTCATAAACATAACTCCAGAACAATATGATGCAGTAAATGAATGGAATAGGCTTTAGATGGTGAAAATGGGTATCTTTAAAGACCTGGCAAAGGCAGGAAGAAAAGATGAGTCAAGTGATCCCTATTTCTTCTAATTACTCGCCATGCTGACAGAGCTCATCACCATTGGCCTCGAAATAATTGTCATGCTGCATTTCAAGGCTGTGATTCAGGAGCTGTGGGATGTGTCTTTCTGTTTCACAACATTGTTATATATGGAGATACTCAACTATCCTGCGAGGATGCTGAACTTGGAATACTCCTGCATTACACAAATAGGGGTTTTCTGAACTCTGACTGAAATATGCAGAACTTGATAACCTATCAATTTACTCTAGGTGACTAATGATCCTGCCTTAAAATGCTGGATATCCTTATAATGGGCAGATGCTCCACATTATAAAATGTGTTTTGTTCAGCAGTACATTCAATGTGATTTGTAGCTATGGTGCAGAAGCAATCCAAAATGATAAATTTGCTTACTGAAGGTAGCTGTCAGGCTATACCAAGTGGAGGAGCAGAAGCACCAGCTTTCAGAAAGCAGTGCCTTCCAACAAAACAATTTCAGCCAAAGATATGGAGCTTAGAGAATAATGCAATGTTACAGCTGAAGTACCAGGATAATTGAGCCTATAACATCTGCTCTAAATGTAGTGACACCAAAAATAAGCCCTTCTGTCTGTGTTGTTGTTCCTTGTTAAAGCAGAGTGCAAATATGCAACATGACCCCAGCACATCAGGGAATTTGGGAACAGAAGCAGCTTGCTATCACAATTACCCTTCCCCTGCCAAAGAAGGAACTTTCTCAGCAAAAATATAACAAAGACGCGGCTTGGGTTGTTTTCCAATAACCTTTACAAGAAAGAAAAAGGGATCATACTTAATTAGCCCCTTTAATAGGGGATGTTCTGGTGACTGTTTTACAACCAGAAGAAAGCATTAGGGCTAAGGTGTTTGACTGATTTTGCCTTGATTTTTTAGTCATAGAAGCACAGAATGGTTTGGGTTGGAAGGGACCTTAAAGATCACCTATTCCCAACCTTCCTGCCATGAGCAGGGATACCTTCCACTAGCCTGCTCAATTAGAAATTGGTAATTTTCTCGTAAGATATTGTATTGAATTATTCCTGAAAAAAAAAGGGGGAAGGGAGGCAGGGAAAAAAATATGGGTGTGTTGTAAGGACTAACTCCCCTAAGACTTTCTCTTTGTTCCAAATTACTAGTGAGTTTGATTAACCAGAACCCTTAATTTGAGTATTCCACTCTGTTGTGATTTCCCCTGGTTTGAAGCAGTGGGAAATCAATCCCAGCCCCTGTCCAGCAAATCCACTTACAAATACATGCTGCTGGTTTCTCTTCCACAGTATAAACGCAAAGGAATATTCAATTAAATTGAAAAAGGATGCATTTAAAACTGATAAAAAGGAAATAAATTTTTTGCACAGCATGCAATTACTCGGCCAAATCTCTTCCTACCTAGTATCATCACAACCAAAATCTTAGCAGGAGTCAAAAGAGGACTGCTAATACATGCATAAAAATAAACAAGAGCTTTGGAAGGGATTTATACTCAAGTTTCTGGGGTAAAGCCAGCTTCCAATCACTGCAGTTTTGGGAATAGGTTTCTGAGACTGGCTATCCCACATCATCTACCATCACTGTCCTCTCATCTTTCCTTGAAATGTGTGGTAACGACCCCTTTGCAGCAGGATGCTATCTAGAAGGACCAGTCCTCTAATCCACTTATGCTGCTGAAAAGATGTAGGTAGGAAATCCTGCAAATGATTTAAAAATCATTTCAGTATGTCAACTCTTGCCAAAAAGCAGCCCTTGTTTAGATATTTGACAATCTGTCGTTACACTCGTTCAACAGCGACCACATTGACAACTGATTCCTGGCTGAGTGACTCAGCCTGCTAATTCCAGCCTGCCAGAACTTCACTGAGGCTTTGTGCCCTGCGAGGCCCTGGCTGACGTGATCGCACTTTGACGTTCACCCTGCTCCTGGAAGGATGACCCAAGGAGGCCCAGAGGTCATCCACCATAATGGACATTACTTGCCAATACTTCCTCTCTGTAGTGAGATGCCTTCATTGGACGTCTCATACAGAGGCTTTCCAATTCCTTGGCTTTCTTCAGTCAGTGCATCCCTTCAGGGATGGTCATGGAGCAGCCTGCATTTGCGCCTGCCTGACCTCTGTCACTCCATGAGCGACATGAGAAGCAGCGTGACCACTCCTCTGACAGCTGGTCTGCACCTCTGATGACAGAAGGAGAGTCAGTAGATCCTTTCTAGTAGCTGCTTTCTGCATGTTCCTACACAGCTTCCCTGAGAGCTCCTGAGCAGCGTTGCTGGTCCCGGAGACCTCCGTGGTCTGTCTGATCTGGAAGAGCATTCATTCTCAGAGTAAGTGAAGAGGAGCAGGCATGCCTGGTGGTAAATGCTCTCTTGAAGCAGTAGAACTCTGCCTAAAGCACCTGAGAACAAAACATCACTCACTGGGAATCAGAAGATACTTTTTGCAAGCAATGCCACCATGTGGGGGAATGATGTGATAAATGGGTTTCCAGCAGTCACCTAAAAATCCACTGCAAGTTCCTCGTATGCTGGGATCTGATACGAAGAAAGTATAAAAGGGCAGCCAAGAATGGTAGGATACAAAATACTTGGCTATCACCCAGAAACGCCTGCAGCCCAGCTGTGCTGAGCCGTGGCGGATGTGAACCCTGGCCAGCAGCCTGACTGCAATCACTGTGGAGAAGAGCTCTCTGGCTGGCTCTTGTGTGCTGGACTATGGACCAACCTCATGGAAAACCCCACCACTCTGGGCTCCTTTCAAAAGCCTGATTGCTCACAGACACAGGTACCAAGGCAGCTCCATCCCTCTGCCTCTTCAACTCTGCAGGAAAACTCTTCACTGTGTGCACCATCATCCTTTTATTTGTCAGAAAGTGGGTGCTGGAAAGCTTTGGTTCCAGGCAGTACGGCATTCCAGATCTGCTACTGGTGCAGGACAGATCTGTTTGGTGTGGCAAAGAAGTGTGTCAGGTTGCTGAAAGGTAAAGTTTTTGCACTTATTATGAAAGCAGGCTATCAGTATGTGTTGACAGAAACAACGTTCCTAAAAATCCGTCTGACTTTCAAACACAGCATTTCCCAACCGCGTGGGGGCCACCAATGGGTTTTCACAATGGGTTCACTGCCTGCCTTATGAAGAGGCTGATGAAAATTTGACCCCAAGGCATGTCTTGATTTGCAGAGTGCTTGAGGTCACAGGCACTGAATATCTTGGAGAACATGCTACCAGTGACAATGCCTGGGCATGTATGCATTTGGGAAAACTAAGAGCTTATTCTACTCTAGCAATGAGAATTCACATCACTTTGAAAAACCTGGGTTTTAACCTTGCTATGGCCATAACAGGTGGAGTCTCACAGAGCATTCAGATCTGTTCTTGGCACTTAGAAAGCGACAAAGGACACTTTTAGAAAGCCAAAAGCAGGATGATGCTGCCTCTGGAAGAGTTTGGATGCCAATTATATACACATGACTGTACTTTGGTGTATCCTGACCAACATCTGCAAAGCTAACAATGCACGCCTTCACCTCAGTCAAACCTGAATCCTAAAATAATAGCTGTTCTCCCGTTCCTATGGCTTCCCTTCCTAACTGTCCCAGGCCAGCTTCTGCACAGGCTGACAGCCAGCACAGAGCAGGGCATCACTGTATGGGGAGCCACATGATCTGTTGGTGAAATGATAGATTCATTTTCCTGGAAGTTTTGTTTAGCCTCACCCATGGATACCGAGCCCATTCTCATCGTTCCAGCGTATTGCAAGGAGCTCTCTTAATCTCATGCAACAGCATGTCACGGCCCTGTGACTATGCAGTCATAGCAGGAATGGCTGAGCCAGTGTGCAAGGGAGGGGTGGAGCTCTGAAGCCAAGGCACCTTTGGTAGCCACGTTCATGTGCTGCTGACACGGCACATGAAAGCGATTCTGTACACAAGTTCATGGCTGCCAGCCTAGAAGTCAATGGGCATTTCGTCACTAGAATAGCTAAGGAAGAAAAAAAACCCTACTCTCCTAGATTTAACTCCTTATGGTCATTTTCATCAAAGCTTAGATATGTTCCACACAGATTTCCTGGAAGCCCTTCTGAGAGGGGTGCCTGGGGACCCACAGAAGTGACAGTTGCAAGAGTTCTATAACTCCTACATGTCTCTCCCCTGATAGGGGAGGCTAGTCTTTTAAGGTCCTTGTTTAGTAAGAAAAATGAACTGGACTCACGGCTGATCTCTTTCTCTGGTTGTTTATTCTTTTCTTATCTACAATTTCTGCACACCAGGCTTTACACCAGCCTAGCGTGAACCTGGAAAAGCCTCTCTAGCAGCCTAAAGCCAAAAGTATCTAAAGCTAAAAGTCTCTAACACACAGATTCAAGGTCCTCTTAAAGATAATTCACCCAATTATCACCACAAACGTACATTACTTCTACTTTTCTACCAATTACTAACTAAACTTCTATACACGTAACAATGTACTGTGGCAAATTCTGACCAACCACCCACCCATTGTCCCCACACTGCAGGATATGGAGTAGATGAAGAAGATGGAAGAAGCCTAAAAACCACAAGGATCCTCCATTTTGTCTTCATTTACTTACCATTCTAACAAACCCAAAAATCTACATTACTCACCCTGTGATAAACTACATATTATACTACTGCCTAATTTACATTAATGAAAATTCTGTCTCATCTCAAAGCCTTGAAGCCCTTTCCATGGACAAAGTTGGTTTTTCAGAGGGTTTGAATCCTTTAAAACATGCAGAGAAATATTCTCTGCATTCCAGATTACAACAACAGTGAGTTATTTTATTATTAACTACTAAGTTGATCTTGCCAATATTTTAATTGTATAAGGGTTTATTTTGTAAATTTCCTTGGAGGATTTCTACGTTTACTCTTAACAAGAGACACCTTTGGTGCTAAAGAAATAAATTTTAAAAGGCTCCTTCAAAGGGCATAATGTGCATCTTTGTTTATACTTCAAGTAAAGTACTGTAGATGCAGCTGTTGATAGCACTCTGTATTAGGATATCATCACTAATGCATATTTTGAGGGTTTAGCTTCCCCTGTGCTTGTCTCACTTCAGTGCTTATGACATTCACAAATAAATAACTTGCATTTATGTGATAGATTCTTACTGTATTGAAGGGATACCTGAGATTCTTCAGGCACAATTTGTTTTAATGCAGAACATTCCCATTACCCTGCTGGCAGTGCTGCTCTCCAGTGCATCCTGGCACAAGAGAGTGGAACCATGTAGAAGAGGCAAATACAAGTGAGTAGGGGCATGACCTTTCTAAGCCAACTTTGTTGCCAAACATACTGTATGGTGGAAACATATCCTCAGTCTCACATGAAAGGCCTTTATGCACAGCCTTTAAACAGCAGACAGTATCCTTCCTCCAGGATATTTACAAGGGAATTAATGGGAGATGACTAACCTCGTGAAAAGCTGATAGCAAAAATGTTGGAATCTCTTGGGTCACTTCAAATGCACCAGTCATGCTATTTAGGGCATTATGTAAAACCATCACATTCAAGTCACTGTGTTGGCTGCAGCTTAATGAATCCACATTAATCCATCTCTATCAGTAGTGATGAATACTGTACCTTGAGGAGTTGTAGAGCTCTGAAACAAAAAGGGCTTAAGACACCATATGAAGAAGAAAGATAAAAAGAAATAATTACAAGGAAGGATTTATAAAGTTCTGGAAGAGAATCTTTTAGTGCATTAATATCTAACAGGCAGCAAAGCTCTTTTTCTTTAAAAAAGCAACAAACAAAACAAATAGCTTAAAATGGAAGAGTCGAAGACACAGTAAGAGGATTAGTGTATGGGGGTTTTGAGTCTACTGGCAATTATAAGCTCTGGCTTTGCAAATAGTATCAACACAAATTAAAAGCAAAATCTGTGAAATACTCGTTTAATTTTAACACAGTATCTAATATAACACTAGAATGTATAACACAGACCTGTAATCAATCCAGGTATAACAAAGCTGACGTTCCTTTTCCTCAAGTTTGTTTCCTCTGCACGTGGCTTTCAGCCATACAGTAAACTCAGGATCAGTTGCTCATTGCCTTGAACTGCAATGGAAGTGCTGCTGTTTCCTTTCTTTCTTCCTGTGATGAGAACAAGCAGTTTGTGCTGCAGAAGAAATTCCAAAATTTGCTAAGGAAGCTGCACCTCCCAACTGTTTAACTGCAATGCTAACAGAGCCCAGCCTGTGCATGTCACCACGGAAACATTTGGGTAATCAAAGGATCTCCACACCACACCACTTTTCTTAGCTGATAGCTAAGAAAACCCTGCCTTGCTGAAAGCAATAGAGGTTAGCTCTACAAGAAACTGAAATTCTCGTGGCCAAGTACTACAAGTGAGAGTCACTGTCACTTGGTCAACCTCACAGCTGGATTCTGCACCTAGCTCCAGCCCCTCTGCCCAGAGGGAGCTGGGACAGGAGTCCAACTTTCCAAGAGGGGAGTTTCACAGCCTGGTACTTCACTTTCAGAACATGGGGACCTGACTTGTGCCTATCACCTCGAGAGGGGTCTAATGTGCAGCCAAGAAGGTGCTTGCCTCTTTTCTCCTCTCTCCATATTATGAAAATATTTACACTTACTCTCGTTTGTAACATGCTTTGAAGTGCATTGCTGAAGAACATGTAGTAGTGTTGATATTACTTGTGTGGAAGTGGTTTTGGAATCAGAAACACAGATCAAACCTTGCTGAAAATTATTTAGGGAGCTGTATGTACAAATAACCTCCCGGGTCATAAGAGTCCAGCGTTACTGAATACATAAACAAGAGCGCAACTGTAAGATCACTTACAGCCTTTAAATTATGTTTCAGGCATTGAGTAGTAGAAACTTCCCTGTTCAAGAATAGTCCTTAATCATATACTCAATATAAAAACACTTTTAAAAGTAAACGTTTCCCTAAATAAGCACCATCTTAAATACCTTACTACACTGAAGGCCTTACATGCCAAGATGAGCACAACTGCAATGGAACATACACACCCTATTGTGCTCAAGTTCACAGCTGGAGCAGTGATCAGCACAAAATTTCAGTTCCTTCAGTTATCTGTATATCCAATTTGTTCCTATAGCTGTGGCAATTACAAATATTAATGAGGGGCACAGGTGCATACCTAGCATTTTGAAAAATGAAATTAATCCCTACTGATAAAATATTATTTTGAGAACAGTTTCCATATGACAACATTCAATTTCTCTTTAGAAAAAGGTTATTCTTACTATATTGTTTAATTTGAAATGGTCACTTTGCTCATTCATTTCCTGGTCTCTGAATTACACATACAGTGGCAAAGGTCTTTTGTTTCAGCATTTTGACATTGAAATAAATTTCTTGCTTTGTCATCTGTAGAGAAATTCTCCCTTACTACAAAAACAGGCTACTGAAGAAGAGAGCTGAGTAAGCTCCCTAACACTCTGCAGGGTTGAAGGACATAAAATTCTTTCTTTCTAAACTCCCTCTCCACCTTCACACGTTAACTGGAATCACTAAAGTGATTCATACCTTCTTGAAACACAGATGAACATTTAGCAGCATCATTGAAGATGACTTATAGCAGAGAAAGTATAACTATAATCTTTCCCATACTAGCATTTCTCAGCACTCATCTTAGCTTTTGAGCCAGAACTGACTTGTCAGTCAATTTTTCTGTAGTCAAGGACTGGGGATTAAGCAATCCCTGTTTAATGATGGCATATTATTTTGCAATGATGTCTTTGAAAACAAAACTGAAACTGGGTATTCACTGTGTATTTGATATAACTAAAAAAAAATCCCTTTGAGTATAGTTCATGATAAAACTGAGTCTACAAAAGCTGTTTACTATCCCTCTGCAGCAGACATTTCTGAAAAATTAGACAGAACAAATAAGCCATCATTGAATTTTCTGGCAAAATATTAACAGTAGCTAAACTAAGATGTTCCCAGAAATGAAGGGGTATAATGCTAACAAAGAACAGAAAAGAACAGAACCAGCAGCAATATGCATCAAAGCTGGACCAGGTCCTCTCTTCTACATTCATAATGAAAGAGTAAGGAAAACCACAGACATCAGCTGATGCCCATAATCTGTCCCTTCCCTTGTAAAAACATCTAATAAGAGCACAGTGTATCTCTGAGGGCTTTAAAGGAATCTGTGAGAATTGGGGGAGGCAGATTTCAGAAGAGGCTGAGCAGGAATTAACACACTCCATGCACCACTGCAGTTACCCAGCCAGCTCCAGGGATGTGTACAGAACCTGATGCCTCCTGCTGTAGCTGTAGCAGCTGCCAGCAGAAATGTAGGCAGTGAAGATCAAAACAGCTCCAGCCTCTGTGAGGATTTCAGATAAGATTTCTGGATGTAACACTGTCCTCAAAAGTCTTCTCGTGGTTTCAAGACCTTCTGGCATTTTCCTGCACCTCTGTGTGTGTGTGTATAATTTGTTCATTCAGGGTAAAGAGTTTTGGTATGGAGTAATTTATAGCAATCTCTGATAAATTAATTTTTATTCCCTCATTTTTTGTTGCCAACCCCTGTAATCAAAAAAATCCTCTTCAAGATCACCTGAGCCTGGTCAGAAAACTGCAGATTGCAAAGCTCCCTGTTTCATTTTACCTGCCTCCCAAACAGCTGTCATCAATCCAACTTTAGAAAAGGGAAATGTCTATTTCACCCTTCCACTCCCTCCTGTCCAACATCAATTTCATCAACTCCATTCCCATGTCTGACAACACCAGTTAATCCCTATCAAAATTCACAATTTCAGGAGAGTTTAAGAGTACATATGAGATACTAGGAAATGGAAAATAGCAGAACTTTCTCATAAGCTGGAAAGTTCAATTTAAATATGTATACACTTAGAGATTTCAAGCACACTTCCCTGCATAATGCAAAAATAACTAGGCTGGCTACTGCTAACATTTGGAAGTGCTAGGCCACTACAGAAACTGCTGCCTCCATATTCATCAAAGTACAAAAATCGACCTCACGCTCCCTTTTCTTCTCACAGTTCAATTCGGGGCTCATGGGATGCCGAGAGCCTCACTGCAGCCTTCTGCTCCTGAAGAAATTTCACAGGGCAGAGTCAAGTCCTACAAATTCCCTTCCTACTCAGGACTTTAGCACAGCTACTTTTTTTTTTTTTTTTTTTTAATTTTTTAATTGCACAAAGCCGTTCACGAGCAGGGCTGCTGGCAGCGGTGAGTTAGCCTGGCAAGAGGGAGAGCGCGGTCAGCTCAGTCCCCGGCCACTTCTCCGAGCTGAGAAAATCCAGAGCCGTGGCTATGCCAGTCCACCCCACGGAGGATCTGGCCCAAGGATGTCCAAGGTACTTGAACTGCGTGTTCCTACACTATGGGAACTATCGCCTCAGAGGACACAACAAGAGGGTGTTTAAGTGTACCCAAGAGAGAAAACAAAGCCTTCCAGGGGATACTGTTGCTGCATCTAAGCACCTTGGGGTAAAGGCTCTGCGGTTTAAAATAAAAACAAAAACCACAGCTATTTGAGTCAAAGGGCAATGCAATGCTGGCATGTGAGCAAATGTGCATAGACTACCCATGTGTAAAATTCAGGCTGAAAACTGGAAGGAATTTCCCAACAGGGAGGACAGGGTGGCCCTGGGACAGTCTTCCATTAGGGCAGAGGACAAATCAGCTGAGCTCAGTTCAAACTGATGCTCAGCTTGTTAATCTGCTGTGTTAGGGGGACCTCACTAACATGCAGGATGGGGTATCTCTAGCCACAAGGGAGTAAACTGGAAGCTCCAGGAGATGTCTTTTTGGTTCTGTGTTCTGAACTTTTTCTGTGATGAACATTCAGGTATTTTAACAGTTTAAGAAAGGTAGATCTCTCTCGCCACCTCCACCAAAGAGGAGAAGGGCTGGAAACTGTTTGCTAGAAATGTTCCAAGTATCATCATTAACAATAATGTCCCGAGAGCTTGCTGTCTCCTGCGTGTGTGTGTGTTTGCATGTAGAACATTTCTCTCACACATTGAAATCAGGGGACCTGGTGCAACCTCTATGAAGCAGGTGGCACAAGGGTGGTGCAAAGGAGTAGAAATTAATCAGAATGTATCAAACAGCCAGAACCGGAGCTCATCTACTCAGTTCTGACTTCTGCCACGTGTTGCTACTGTCAAAGGAGGTTTTGGGCACCAGTTTAAGTCTTTAATGGCCAAGTGCTGCTGTCATCCTCTGTCAGTTTGTGCTCTTGAATTCCAAAGAAGTTCCTGTGGGTGATTGCAGCTCTAGATATGGCTTGGCACGAACTCCACAATCAGACCAGTTAATTTTCAGAGTTTTCTGTTAAAAAAGTGGGTGGTTTTCATACACAGTAAACATCAGCTTTGTTGCTACAAAAACTTTTAAAAGGTAGCTACATGATTCCATTTGAAGTTCTTTGGGGAATACTTGTTTTCTGTGCCCTGTTTATCTGCTTCTATGTGGTATGAACACAGTAATGTGGAAGTGTGGAGAAATGTTTTATTAGGAGAGGCAAAACTTAATTTTATTAGGGTTCTGGTTTATTTCAGGGTTCATATATTACACATAGGCACTAAAAAGACCAACCAGCTAAAAATAATGTTTCGCTAAGAGATTATTTCAGGGTTCTTAGCGATGATTTATCTCCCCTAATATTGACGTAACTGGTCAATTGCCCAGAACTCTCAATTTATTGCAGTCTATTGCGTTTTTCATGAATATCTGGCAAGATGTTCCGCTGTGATTTTACAAAATGTATTAAAAAGGAGAGATCTCAGGCAGTTACAGCCCTATCCAGCCGGCATTACTCAGCTAAAACATCTCCAGGATCATAAGACATTTCTCTGAATTCCATAGTATGGTGCCCTTGCAGTATAAAAACCTCACATGTTTACACTGCTAATTGAATATATCTGATTTTCCTTTTCAGTAATCTGTTGTAAATCATGGAACATGTGTTTTTTTTTTAAATATTTCTAATAAATGGCTGCTTCTCAACAATTTTCTACAAGTAGGCACCTAAGGTAATTTAGTCCCTGAAATACAATGACAGGCCAATGGCACCGAAACCTTCTCTGTGTCTTACTCACAATGCAGCTCTCTTTACGGTACGTGCGAGTATATACTCATGTATGTTTCCACCCACATTTCCATGTCTCTCTCCATCTTGGATCTGGAGAAATCATCTCCCTCTTCAGAGGGAAAGACTGCCTGGGCTCGGTGCTTGAGTTCTGCGCCAAGGCAGCCAACGGGGAGAACGCGTCAGGTTGGGCAGATCGGGCTGAGCGCGGTCACTGGACCTGCCAAACCCTCCGAGCAGACCTAAGGAACACAAACATGGAGCGCGGGACAAAGTCCCGGAACAATTTTAACACGGATTCAGCCCCGCGCCGTGAGGGCCTGCAGCGACACGCTCCCGCTCCCGCCCCCGGCCCGGCGCGCCCCGGCCGCCCGCCCGCGGCCCC
>VYXF01009398.1:0-35657 GCA_013397295.1 Polioptila caerulea
GGCCGGGCTGGGCCGCGCCGGGCGGGCGGTGAGGGGCTATTGGGCTGAGGCGGGGGACGGGGCTGAGCGCTCGAGGTGTTCCCTTCGGGTTTGCTGTCGCCCCCCGCGCGGGGCTGACGCCTGGGAGGCCCGAGACCCCCGGGGGCGGTCGCGCTCCGTGGGGATGCGCGGCCGGCCCGGCCCCGTGCTGGGCTGGTCCTGCAGGGACAGGCGCTCTTGGCCTGAGGGCTTGTCGAGTAATTTCACCTCTCCATTTTACCTTTTTTTTTTTTTTTTTTTTTATTTTCGTTAATGATAGCACTGGGAGATGTCTGTGAAATAATTTCAGAGTAAAGTGATGACGTACAAGCATTCGGTTTGCTCTTTGCTTGTAGATCACTTGTTGTGAACTGGTGGTGTGGAAAAAGCTGAATGAATGGAAGAGTCAGGGCAGAAGGGAAGTTTGCGTTTCATGCTCTCCGCTGGCCACAGGACACAAGCAACACTGTGCCTCTGAAGAGACCTGGAATCATCGGAGCTGTATGTCCTAAGGGACTCTGAGCATCTCTGAAGGTAAAAAAGTGTTTGGTAGCAATCTTTCCTAACCTTCTGTTGCCCTGAATATCGAATGGACAGGGCAGTCCAGCTTGGTGCTGTTTCCAGACCTCTCCCCATATTTGCACCCTCTTGTAGGCCTTCTGCCTAATCGCTTTTTGCTTTGTTTCTGAGAGAATGCCAGCAAATGCAGCAGGCACTCTTTCGTGATGTCTCGTGAAAGGAGTTTCTTAAGTGCGGTGACCCACTGTTGGCTGAAAGGGGTGACCACAGCAACGAGATAAAAATATGCATGATTTTGTGTTCCCTTCTGCCATGGTTCAGTGGCTTCTTACAAAGACTGTCCAGTGTTCAGTCTTAGAGTTGATTTTTTGCCAGAATGCTTGTTTTTGTTCCGTTCTCTGTTGTTTCTTTCCCGACTCTACTGACTTGTCCTCTTTGTTTTTCCCTTCTTTGAAGTGCATGCAATCTCGTCATTCTGTTGAGCATTGCTTCCAGCTTGGTCTTTGCCTTCTCTTCCTTGAGCTTTTGTCAGAAATTTTCTTTTTTGAAAATTTAAACATTTTTATATGTCTCACCTCTTTTAAAAAAATGAATGTAATTTCAGTATTTCATTAAACACTTTTGCCTGTTTACAACCAGCTGGTGTTCTCTTAAATTCATTGCATGGCTTAGTTTCAGCTGTAACTTGTCTGAAATGGCTTCCCCTGTTAGACAAAAACGTGCTGTCAGGGCTACGTGAACAGACCTGTTAAAGCAGTGAAGGCTCTTGTTGACAGCCTGTGGATAAAAGCATTTTTATTTGTTATCAGTCTTTATAATTAGAGTCATCTTTGGTAGTAGTAATGTTATTTTTTCATAAGTAAGTTTATTCTGAAGCACATCTTACACATTGTTCTGCGCAGAATCTTTTGCAAAGCGTGGCATTAATCCCATAAACACGCCATGTGTTTCTTCATGGATTTCTCTGGTAACTAATTTCTTACTGGCTGTGCTCACTGCTCCCTTTGAGCTCAGCCTGGGGCTGCCAGGATGATTCTCTCTTTTGAAAGGACACCTCATTTAAGGGGGAGCATTTCTCCTGTAAGTGAAGATGCAATGGAAATGCACAGTGAATGGGCAGGGTAGTCAAGTCTAGTCCACTGGCAGGAAAAACTGGTTCAAGCTTTGCATGAAGTGTTGTAGAGTTCTTCATCTCCTCTGTAAATAGTTGAGGTGTTAGGTAGAAGCGCTCAGGGGAACTTTGTTGTAAGGAATTGAGGGTCCACTATTGCCTTGTCCCTGTGCTGTCCATACTGAAAGTCACTTTGGGACAAATGCCATACAAAGCCCCCTGCTAGATTTTGGGGCCTGTAGCCCCCCTTGGCTGCTCTCTGCCTATGCCTGCAGTTACATTACAAGAATTGAGTGCCAGTAGATTGCCGTGTCCCTTTTCCCAAGTGGGTAATGAACACTGGGCAATGCTTTAACTTGCTGTTTGGTGTTTAAGCCTTCATTTTGCTTATGAACTGTTCTTGGTTGCCGGCTGACATCAACTCTGCCTTGTTCACAGCATGCCAGCACACAGGAGGCTGGTCCAGAAATACATGGTTGTTTTTTGATGGTGATCTGGTAGAGATACTGCCAGTACCAGTGTTCTGCACGTGACAGCAGGGATATGTAGCTGAAAGTAAGACTTTTGTGCCAGTTCTTTTCTTTCTCTGTGTTAGGTATAAATTTGATAGGGCTTTGTCATTGTCAGCATTTATATTGAAAGGTAGTGACAGCAGATCAGTGGCCGAGTAATGTCCTGGTTAGATGCTTTTTCACTAGACACTACTCTGAGGATGGAGCTTGTGGGTTGTGATCCCTCCACGCAGAGAGAGAGCCCTTTCTAAAGAGAGGAGTCTGTTGCAGTGGGTTCCTCTTGCAGTAGATGTGATTGCAATATAGTGGAGAATCCAGACCAGCCTGTTCTGCTGCTTGCTCTCAGAGTGATCTGCTCAGCTCTGGGCTCAGCTGGGCAGGAGCTTTGGCCCTGCAGGTGCCACTTGCCCTGTTTGCTTCGGGGGCAGTGTGTGAAGGGGTGGGGATCCCTCAGTTAACTCAGTAGGGCTCAATGGTGAGGTCAGATCTATACAGCAGCTTGCTCTCCCTATCCCATATCCTGTGTACCTGGAACAAGATGCTGGGGTATCAAAGGAGAATGGAAGTACATAACCTGGAATTAAACACTGCATAGAGAATTTGCTTCCAAGTCTGGGCTTGATACTATGTTTTCCACATAAATAAACCTGAATAGGATGTGTTCTCCCTCTCAATATTTCTATTATCTTACAAAAGTTCACAGCTTGTAGATTATTATTTAAGTACAGTTGTGGTATGCAGTATTTTAAATGAGTGTTTCTTGTCAGTTCACTAAAAATCAGTTCTATTCTTTCTCGTCACTGAGGATGCAGTTCAAGGATGGATATTGCAGAGAGTGTGCCTCATTTACTGTGGAAATGAAGCATAGGAAATTATATGGGAACACATAATTTCTCCTCCTTGTTAGCCAGTTTCAGACAAATAGAGGAGCAGATGGAGAGGAAAAGAAATAAGAATGGCATTGTTAACAGCAAACATTGATGCCTTTGAAATTCCCTTCTTTAATTTGCAGCTTGTTTCTTAGTTCAGAATTTCTTACTGACAAGTCTGACTTAAAGCCCTTCACTGTTTTTAACTTGTGAGTGTTGAGGTTTAAGGCACTTGCTGTTTCCAGTTGCGGTTGCTCCAGTTGAAAAGAAAGTAGACCAAAATATTTTGATCAAAGTGTGTGGGAGAAGGGAGGTAGAGCAAGCAGGAGACAAGAGCTGATTAGATAGTAGCTCCTGCCACCAGCCTGCCTCTAGCTGCTGAGCTAATTTCAATTTTTTTTTTTTCTGGCAAGTGCCTCAAGTCTGATTCATAATAATCCATAAATTTAATCAAGCACAGAAAGCACATGAGGACTACTGGCATCTGAGAGGAGTCCTCTGGTGTATTGCAGCCACAAAACATTTCTGATATTACCAAGCTGTTACGCATTAAAGTCATGGTATTGTCATAAGCATGTGTGGTATTTATTTTCCCCATGCCTCCTTTGACCCTGAATCTATGCCATTTGGGAGCATGACCCCACAAAGGAGGGCAGAGATGAACCCTAAGAAATCCCTTTTGGGAGCATATGAAGGCCTTTCAGATTGGTCACACTGCTCCCATGGAACAGGGCACCCCCCTCCATTGTTACAAGTCTTCAAAAATACCACAGTATGGATTGTGGCATTATTGCAGCATTTATCATGATTTCCAAACTTGTCTTCCAGCGCTTCCTTCGTGTTCTGTCTCTGGTGCCTAGGTCTATTTCTCTCTTCCCTAAAGGCATTCCAGCACCTTGGCATGGCTGCCCTTTGTGAGCAGCCTGGAAGAGCTTTTTTGGCATGCTTGTGGTTCTTATCTTTGCTGTAAACACAAGCTGTGAAAGCCGTATGGGGTAGCAGGCTAAAAATAGCTTCTACCCTTGGTAATCTCTTAAGGAAAGCTAAGTCTTCTTCCTGGGCGTTGTGGATGGAGTCTGTGACGTTCCCTACGATCAGGATCACAAATGGCAGAGGGCTGTGTCATCTGCTTTGGGGACGAGTTGGTGTTGTTCTGTCAGTTGCTGTTTCAGGGCGAGCAGCCAGTGCAGTGTGGCTGGGAGAGCACACTCTCCAGGACATTATCCCTGCTTGGCAGATCCAGTGGAGGCTGGCCAGTGCTGTAGATTTGCTCAGTATTCCTTTGATTCTAGCAGGTAGGAGAAGGAAGGCGTGCACATCCTGAGGGGACCTTGCAGAAGGGGGCTGATGTCACGAGTGTGGCCCTGCTGGGCTAACACTGCACTTCCAGAGGCGTTGCTCACATGTCCCTGTGTTCCCACCAAGGGCGCCATGATGGATAACCGGTTTGCCACAGCGCTGGTGATCGCCTGCGTGCTCAGCCTCATCTCCACCATCTACATGGCAGCCTCCATCGGCACCGACTTCTGGTACGAGTACCACACCCTGTCCCCAGCCGAGAACATCAGCGAAGCTGGCAGGAGCATCTGGGAGGAGTTTGTCAGCAAAGACGCGGATGAGAAGACGTACACAGACGCGCTCTTCCGCTGCAACGGCACGGTTGGGTTGTGGCGGAGGTGCATCACCGTACCCAAAAACTCTCACTGGTACAGCCCACCAGGTATCTCCAGAGCAGTTATCACTTCCCTGGGGTGCTGTGTGCCAACTTCCTCAGAACAGATTGGTGCCGCTTTGTTCCGCCAGAAGGCTTATTTCTAGCTTTTGTTTTGGTTGGTTGGATTTTTAATAAAGACAGTCCAGATTTTTAAAGAAGCCAAGGGCAAAATTGTCTGTGGCTGTCAGTGGTGCAGTTTCTGGTTTTGACACATGATACTTGATCTAAATTTAGTCTTACAAGCTTGATTTTTATTTTACCTCAGCTGTCTAGTTGAGGATACATTTACAGTGGCTCTACCAGTTACTGTCTTTTTAGGACAGATCCTGGGATCCATCAATGGAATAAAGACAGGACTTTATCAAGGAGGCACTCATTCCTTTTAGCTAGTCATTCACTTGGTTCACATCACAAATAGGTGTGTATTGCATCAGCACACCTTGGATTCCTTGAATGGATATCAAGTGAAATATTTGTATTATTTTTTCAAACCGTTGGGGGATAAAATGTGTGGTAGGCAATTATTTTAATTTCTTCAAAGTCGATTTTGTGTACTTACTGTATGTGTGAACTCCTTCATTTTGAGCCGACTTAAAGATTTACTTTCAACTACATTTTGTGGAGAAAAAAATATGCATGAAATACTTTTTTTCCCCCCCTCATGAAAGTGCTTATTTTGGAGGACTCTTAAACCAGTTCTGCTCAATAGTATTCTCAAAGTAAAATCTGAGGTAGAAACTTTGGTGTAAATAAGCAAATCCTTCATGTTCTTTAAATAGGCCTTTCTGTACCATTTTTGATTTAACTGTTAGTATGAGACCACATTCTGCTTATGGAGTTAAGCACACCTTAGTTAAGGGACCCTGAGCTCAAGAGTATGTGACAACACAGTTGAGCATATATATATCATATAACATTACTTTGCCAATCCGTTACACAGTGCTCAATTCTCTGTGGATAATCCAGGGAAGCTTGAAGATTCTGCATGTTGAAATGCTATCCCTTAGCGTAGTACCTCATAACAGACACATTATGCCAACTACATCATAGGAAAGCATCTACAGATGTGTTTGGAGAGGGAATTTTTTTTACAAAGGGAACTCTGAGGAGCTTCCTAGCTCAAATCATTGGGAAGAAGGGGGGAAGGAGGGTTGAATGGAGATACCTAACAGCAACTTTTTCTTCTTTTTTTTTCACCCCCAGAAACTGATATGACTACAAACTGCATCAGTTTCTCCCTCTCTGATCAGTTTGTAGAAAAGTACATAGAGCCTGGAAATCACAACAGTGGCACGGATTTGAATCGGACTTGTAAGTGTCTTTCACTTCTGGCAGATAAACAAGTAGAATTAAAAAAAATTGTTTCTCAAATTCAGTCACTAGTGAGGAAAGCTGTCTTTCTCGGTCTTGCTCACCATTTATTGTTTTTTGCAGTTGCACAGGCAGTAGGTCAAAGTTTAAAAGGAAGACATAGATGTGTTAGCAAAGGTTTTGCCTATGAATGCAGTACAGGGATTTGTGAGTCAACAAATCAGGTTCTTTCTGTTTCAATGGAATCTTTGATCCTTTTTGACTATGCATGTAGAATGTCTGATGAAGCAGAAACAGCAGGGTAGAGCAATGTGAGAAGATCTTTTTCTAGCCTATCTTCAGCAAACTTGACTCGTGTGTTTCTTTCACATGCAGATCTCTGGCGATTGCAGTTTCTCCTGCCCTTTGTCAGCATCGGCCTCATGTGCTTTGGGGCTCTGATTGGGCTCTGTGCTTGTGCCTGTCGCAGCCTTTACCCGGCCATTGCCACTGGAGTCCTGCATTTCCTCGCAGGTGAGTGTCCTGCCATCCTCCTCCAGAAGCTCAAGAGTACCCTGGAGCACTGACCCCGTGGGTGGGCTCACTGTGCTTTGCTGCTTCCTTCCCCAGGCCTGTGTACGCTGGGCCTCGTTGGCTGCTATGTGGCTGGGATTGAGCTGCTCCACAGGAAGCTGCCTCTGCCAGAGGATGTGAGGGGTGAATTCGGCTGGTCCTTCTGCCTCGCCTGTGTCTCAGCACCTCTGCAGTTCATGGCAGCTGCTCTTTTCATCTGGGCAGCTCGCACCAACAGGAAGGAATTCACCCTCCTGAAAGCCTACCGTGTGGCATAAGTGCTGCTGCTGCTGCAGTCTGGGCTTTCCATGTTGGAGCCCCTTCTCCCCCAGCCCTTACTATTTTCTTTTAGTCAGAATTTTATCATGTACTGCACGCTTCTTGCCAGTCAAGACAATTTAGCCTGCAGGCCCTGAAGACAAAGACCTCTGGGCTAAATGACCAAAGCCTGCCAGAAGTCTGCAGAACAGGTTTTTTAATTGGTTTTTTTAAAGAATTGTTATTATTTTTTAAGCTACATTTGGTTGTTGACTGTTCCCTTTAGTTAGATGCACATTCCCCTTCCTAATTTTATTACCCTGCCAGCCCGGAGGAAATAAAAGTGGTGTTGTGGGGTGGAAGAGAGACAAGAAAAGGTGCAGGTACGCAAGAATGGGAACCTCAGTGCCCAAATAATACATTATCAAGGGCTGTCTGCTGTGTGAATGAAGCAGGCAGTACCTACAGGAAGCACCCAAGAGAGATGGGGGAATTCAGGAACCTCTGTTATGGAAATACTGTAGCTAAATCAGTCTGTAGCTCAGCTCTGGGTCTCCTATCATCATTAGTTTGCTGCGTTTTGTGGCATCTGCCAAAACTGCTGAGAGGCAGAGGAGGCAGCTGTGGCAGTGCCTGTACAGCACACCCTCCTGAAGGCACACTCTGCACTTGCTTCTGCCAAGGAGTGGGATAAGATGGCCCTCATGGAGCTCTGTCCTGCTGTAGCTGCACTGCTTCCAGGACCCAGGCTAGTTTGGTATATGCACTACATGTGAGTGTGCACTCTGATTTTATAATTTGTGGTGATTTTGCTTGATGTGGAATAAGGCTTTCTTCTCCCTTGTTGAAATGACCTCCTCACAAATTTTTTTGTTTTAATTTGGTTTAGTGTATGTGTGTATATGTACATATATAAACTTTTTTTAAACCTCACCTGTTTATCCTGTATAGCACACAACAGGGTTTTTTAAAAGGTGCTACTCTTCCTGTCTTGTTTAAATTAAATAATAATAGTAATAATAAAGACTCGGAAATTTTCAGCATTGCATGAATCTGATGGGAGGGTGACAGAATGATCTAGAGTGCATTTTACTTGGGGAAGGAAGAGCCAGTGTCTAGATCACTCTCTCTTTTCATGGAAAAGTCACCAGAAACAATGACGTTAGATTGGATTTTTAAAATTAAATTCTTGAGCTCCTGCTAACTTGAAATTTTTTCCTGCTCATCATTGCTGATCACAACATCCTATAATTTCTAATTAGTTCTAAAATGTTATATTTATTCTAAATCACTGCAATTCTTGCCAGACTGGGTGAAGTGTCATGTCTAGAAAACAATGTTCCAAGACTGAACTGTTTAATTCTGAGACCTTAATTCACCCAGTTTCCTTACTCCAGGATTAATAAAAGATGTATGCCTTAGGAGAAATAATTCCTGACAAAACGACTGATGGCAAGGATTCTGTGGGATACTGGTTGATAAGAATGACACAGAAAGAGGCATTTTAATCTCGTGGCTGTTTTTCTATTGTGCCTTTTTGCTTTTTTTTTTCCTAGTAGTTGTTTCTACCCAAGCTATGTTTACTGGGTCAGCAAACAGCCCTAGTCATGATTTCCCTGAAGATCAGGTGTAACTGCTTGAGTAATTTCTTCTAATTTTTTTTTCTTAAGTATGTGATAGGGTTATTTTATTATCATCGTTGGAGCCTTTAAAAAGTAAAACAAAGATGATGATGAACACGACAAATACTGAAAAAGCAGTGGCAGGCCGTTCAAGATAATATGCTTTCTCAGGCTGTTGAGTGATTTTTTAATTTTTCTTCCTCAAAAAGTCTCTTTCCTTCCCTACAGAGTCTGGGCCAGTTGTAACTTCATGTGAAGGGATGTGGTACTTCTGTGCAGTATCTGAGGGTAAATGAAAATCTGTGCTGCCTGATCTGTACTGATAGGGTACTTTTTCAGAGTAATTATCCTGAGTTAAATAGATAAGGCCTAACTGCTTGGCTTGTCATGTTCTTCATTTGCTAGAATTGCTAGGGCATGCAAGCCTCAGCTTGGGTCAAAAGGACTGAAGTTGCTCTTCTGCAGTTTGAGAGGAAACACTGCTGCTGATTTTATCTAGTGCAGTTTGTGGAGGTTTTTTCTGTTTTGTTTTCAGGAGCTGGCAGAATAATTGTATTGTGTGATGTTAATCTGAGCAGTGGAAATCCCATGCCCTCACTCTCTCCTCTTGTATGGGACACTTAAGTTTTCCGAAGCGTAAATCTCAGTTTTCAAATGTTGGCTTTCCTGCTTCCAAAAGAATTGTTATAGGGAGAAAAAGGGGGTGTTAGAGGTGCTGTCAGTTCTTTCTTCATCATTTTAAGTACCAGCAAAACTAAGATTGCCTTCTTGTGCTTGTGTCTGAGACAAATGTGTCTGGTTTCCTCTGCTCAGAAATGAAGAAAGGAGGCTTTAATTGAGCCTTGATTTGGTCCATGGTAACTAAAATGAGGGTCACCTTTGAGATTTGGTGGGGGTTATTTTCTGTTTTGCCCTTGTGTAAAGGTTTCTTCATCAGAGTGGATCTTGGTGAGAGGCACATCTTGCCCAGAAAGAGGGCTGGCTCTCTCTGTTTGGGGTGGTGGATCTGTGTGTCACTATCTTGCTTTGTAACTGTGTATTTTGCTCAAGGTGAGCAAGAAGAGTTTTGGACTGCTGGCTTGGATCCAATAAATGGCACTGGGGGACAGAACAACAGAGGAGATACTGAGGATGGAGTAATTCTATACAAGAGGTGATTAAGCACACTAACAGACAAATAATGAGAGACCCAGAGAATGTGACACAGACCCTTCACACTGACAAGAGCCTCATGCCTTGGTCAGAGGCTGCATTCAAGAGGAACTTGAGGCATGTGTGTATGTTTGTGGTCACATATATGTATGCAAATGCAGACACCCTTGCTCAAAAAAGCAAGAATTGCTTCATCTCAGGAAGATAAAAGACTGTATTTATATTCCTCAGTCTTTTGTGTCTGACCATGGAATATGTTTGCTGATACTGGTTCAGTGCTCAAGGTAAGGATGGGGCAGATACAGTCAGATGAAAATAGATGAAAAAAGGGGCTATTTTGTGTCTGTGTGCACAGGAAAAATGGCACACACCTCTAATACTATTGTATGGGCTGGGGAAAGTGAATAGAGGGATAGCAAAGGAAAAGAAAAAACAAGAGGAGGAATCTGGAATGAGCGTAAGAACTGAGGACTCTTGGCACTACGTGGGAGCAAGCTCTCAGGACTCCAGCATGAACTCCCCTTGTGTAGCCAGGATAGCAAAGGCCAGGTGCTGTTCCTGCACCTCTCACAGCTCACTCACAGTGGTGACCTAAGTGGGTGAATCGTCTTGTGCTTATGAGAAGCTCCTAAAGGTTATGTCCCCAAATCTGAGGTCACCAAGCTGTGTTTCAAATATACCCCTGTATGATGTTGTTTCTTCCTCATAGGCTTGGGTTTGTTTTCCTGCTGACTCTCTGAAACCTCTGGGAAAGCAGGACTAGCAGAAGGCTTCACAGATCAATAACGTTTTTTGTCTAGGTAGCAGCCTCTTATTTTTTTCCTTCAGATGGATTTTTCCCCATTCTCCCTATGCTCCAGGAGTTCTGAGAAGAGACTGATCAATGAAACTGCAAAGAGGGGGTTTGTTACTATGTCTCTAAGGACAGCTCCTGCTGGTATTAGAGATGCCTGAAAACAGACTAGTCAATCCCATTTCCTTACTTTAATAAAAAAGTAAGGAAATAAAAAGCAGTGTAGAGCAGACAAAATACTAGCTTGTTGTGTAAAGAGGGCAGTTAGCCACATACAAAAGTAAGGATATATTTTGAGTGCAAGTGGTGGGAGAGTCCAGGGTGACCCAAGAGGCCCTTCTAAATCATGTCATGCCAGAAAGTGTGTGTCTTGATCTGATTTTCCTTCTGGATCATGGTGGCCTGGTGATCTTTCCTCAAAGCAGGTCTGTTGCAGTCTTTTTGCTATGGTGATGATGAATGCCTCCTCTCTCCTCATCTAAAATGCTCTCAAGTATTTTTTTGAGAAAGGTGTTTGGGTTTTGGTTGGGGTTTTTTTGTTTTGTTCTGTTCTGATTTTTGCCACATAGGGCTGGCACCAAGTTATGTGCCAGCTTGCAGTCAGTCTCTTCGAGTGTTGTGTGAGTCAAAGCAGTGACTTCTGAAAAGCTCTTTCCCTCTTTCTAACATTGTGTGTTCTCAGCTAGCACCTGTTATTCAAAGGAAAATTGTGAAATGTCAGCAGCTTGCTATCATTACATCTCAGACTGACTATCCACCCCTACTTGTGTGTATTTCCTGCCTGAGTGGATTGTGTGTCTCAACTGAGAGGATAACATCTTGAAGCTACTTTTTTTTCCTCATTTCCTCAGGGATAGCTATAATACTTTATATACTGGGCTCGAATGGGAAAGGATCAAAAGTTTGCTCTTAACTTTACTATTGCTGTAGAATATTGCCCTGTGTTTTTAAACTATGGCGTTCAGGACTACAGCGTGCCAAATGAAGCCTTTGTTTAGGTCATTGTTCAGATATATGGCAGTGGAAGAGCAGATCCTCCATAACTGGAAGATTGCATAGGTGTCTGGATTACAGCAATAACAGCCATATGCAAAATTAACACTTAACAAGCACTTGTGTGCCTACTTGCATGCCAAGCCTTTGTACAAACCAATGAGCACTGAAAAAAACCTGAAAGTAATAATATATTCCACTCCTTTGTCTCCTCCTTCCTTCTAAATTTACCCCTTTTAAAAATAGCCAGAGGGACAGTGTTTTATTTATTCCTCAGGTTGGAGTGATGAGTGTCAGATGTCTCTGCTCCATGCTTTCCGTGTACAGGCAAGGGTAAAAATAATGTCTGGTTTTTGTAGGGGATCCCAGCATCTCTTTCGCATTGGGTTTCCTGAAGTGAAGATAGGAAATCTTCAAGAAAGCTAGAACCTTTTGTTTAATGAGAATTGTTACTTAATCAGAATCCTCTTTAAAAAAAGTTAGAAATTTTAATAGTCTTCTTTTCCCCCCCCTTTCTCATGTCTTCATGTGCCTCTTTTAAAGTCTCTCTTACATTAAAATGTTTTAAATATTAGATTTTTTTTATATATTCATGCCTCTGGAAGCTCAGCTGTGGGGAGTTGCGTTGGCTGTGTTAATATTGAAGATCCTTTGCTCCATGTCAGGTGAGTGTGATGAGAGCCTGTCCCAGCAGTGTCCAGCCTGCCCATGTGCCATCAATATTTGTACTCTTGGACTGAGCTACAGAGTCTGCAGTGAATTTTGGGCTTTTTTCATCCTCTGAGGCCAAGCACAGCTTGCACCTTTAGGTGATTTGATTTTTGGGGTAATTTCTCTACAGAGCCAGGTAGCTGACACTGTTGGCTTGGTGACAACGACAATACTTCTTTACATTAAATGGTTTCCATGCGAGTTCCCTGAAAACTTTTCTCATTTTCAGAGGATTTGCCTGTGACAAACACATATAAGAGCACCGAAGGTGGCCACCTGAAATGTTTGCACTAATGTTGATTGAATGTGCCAGTTGATCACTGAGTTGGTGGGTTTTGGAACCCTGGCTGGCTGACAGCAGGAGTGTGCTGGGCTGGCAGTGCAGAGTGGGTGCTTATTTTCTGTGGTGCCTCAACTCTGCCAGGGCCTTCCTGCATGCTGGTGATTTAGGTAGCAGATGCTGGAGAACTGGTTCCATGGCCTTTCCAAATCCTTCCTGGGTCTCAACCCTGCACTGGAGAGTGCTCCCTTACCCACTGCTGATTCCCTAGTTTAAACAAACTGCTTATGTGGGTGATTTTGGGGTCCCAGTGACTTCACTCAAGTCATTTCTCCAGCCCTCATAAAATTGCTTTAAGAAAGGGATGGGGTTCTTGCCCACAAATCACATCTGCTTTCTGAGTGCTTCCTGGAGCTGGAGCAGGGGTTTCTTTTGCAAACAGATCCCTTTTGTCTTGTGCTGAAGTGACCCATTCAGCCTTGATTTGCATTTTGATGTTTACTTCCACACAAAACAACAGCAGCAATGGTGTAGAACCACGGGTGTCTGGCCAGTGCTGGGACTGCTGGGGTTCACTAAAGGTCTTGGAGTTCTGGGAAGAGGTTACCCATCCGCAGATAATGAGGATGTCACAAGCGGTGTCCGTAGCACGATGCTGCTGGCAGGGGCACCCCAGTGTCCCAGTGCAGAACGGGGAGGTGAGGCAGGAGCAGCTGCTGAAGTGGCTCAGGCTGCAGTGGGAAATGAGCAGCCCTGGAGAGTGTGTCCCAGGCTCTGGAGCAGCTTCAGCATTCTGCTTGAGCCACTGCAGGCAAGGCCAGGAGCAGCACTGGGGCAGCTATCAGAGGGGTGAGGGATGGACAGCATGGACCCTGCTCTGGGGTTTCCCCTGCACACCCGCGAGTGTGGAAGGGGAGGCTGGAGCAGCCAGGCCTGTCCTCTGCAAGGGGCACAAGGAAGTGGGCAGCATTGTGGGGAGAGGAATCCAAACCTGTTTTGCTGCAGATAAGTGTGCTTTACCTTCAGCTGCCTTTGTGAGCTGACGGGAGTGGCATCATGCGGGTGGCGAACTTGTTATTCCCCTTCTGTGTCTCCTTGCTTCCTTCTCCCAGCTCCTGGTTGTCCCCTCTCTGGTTGTCCCCTCCCTCTTTGACCACAATAAATAAACTAGCTACTCACTTCAGAGCCACTTTGGGCCATCCTTGGAGGACCTTAAATCTGTCCACATCCCCATTCCACACCCAGCTGGGTGCATCTGGAAGCCTAAAACCAGCTAATTGGAAGTGTGAGGCAGAGGGCCATGTTGGGACAGGCAACTACAGCCACTGGCACTCAATTTAACAGGGCCTGGATGCTGTTGGCTCTGCTCTGCCAGGTGCTCAGTTTACAGTTTAAACTCTCTGCATCCAGTGTTTACACAATGAGAAACAAGAGCCTAATTTGCAGTAAAAGATTTGCGCTGTGCAGTCTGGGCTCTCTGCTTCTGTTACACTC
Organism: Polioptila caerulea; assembly: GCA_013397295.1. Classification (NCBI taxonomy): domain Eukaryota; kingdom Metazoa; phylum Chordata; class Aves; order Passeriformes; family Certhiidae; genus Polioptila; species Polioptila caerulea. Next base: position 13,910 of record VYXF01009398.1, read on the forward strand.
CCTGCCCTGGGTCATCTTCACCCCAGGAGATGACAGCAGGCAGCTGATCATTTCTTGATCCATGGACATTGTTGGTGTTCAACAGGCTGTCAAGGAAATAGAGATCAAGTGATGGAGCACAAGAGAAAGTTGCCATGGTGGTGTCATACACAATGCAAAGATTCTAGTCTACAGATAAAGACAGTAGGGATTTCCTCCCCCCATTTTTCAGCAGCTCTATCATATGTTTAGCTTGGGTTTTTCCTCTATTGCAGGTAATTTTTAGATTAACTGGTAGAATTTCTAGGAAATTATAGGAGTCACCTTTGTCTTCTCTTTGGAAAGGAATATTTTCAACAAAGATGTCGCAGATTTCAAACTCCTCAACTTAATGAAAAATTGAGGGTCAGTTGAAGCAATGAGAAGTGAACAAAGAAAATCACTGAAAATAAAGATTCAGAAAGTTGAATTTCAGACAAAGATTATGTTTTCTGTAGGTTTTGTATTCTGGGGCATAGTAAATTGGGATATGCATAAAAGATGCTGGAAATAATTGTTTTTCACTTGACCATGTTCAGCCTTAACTGGCATTGTGTGTTGAAGCTGTAAATAGCTGTAAATAAGAGAGTATCCTAAGAGGAGTGAACAGCACCTCTACAACTTTTTAAACCGACAAGATAAGGAAGGAAGGACTTTCTGTGTGGGCCAGGTAACATTTTTTACAAAGGATATTAATACAGACAATTGTTGGTAGTTGTCCACATCCACTGGTGAGACGACAGGAGGTGACCAGTCTGTAGTAGAGGAGCACTAAGCTGATGGACAGAAAAAAATGTCTCAGTCTCGGCGTGCTTGGTTGTGGGTGGATGATTATTTGTCCTTTCAGCCCTATATTGTTGCTCATCCAAGCCATCTCCAGGAAGATGCATCATCTACCCAAGGGTTCATCTACTGAATGTTAGAGAGAAAGGCACCATTTCTGTGGGACTTTCTTTATTCTGTCACAGAATTATTTGTGAAATACAAATATCTACAAAATACCAAAACCACTAATTGAAAATGGACCCTCAAATGAGTGTTGTGAAATTTGGTGAAGATTCAATTACTTGTTTTACCTGAGATACTCTCTCAAGATGTGTTCCAAAAAGTCACTTATATAGGTATTTCCTAAAATCTAAGTTTGTTGTATTTGTTTGGGGTGTGGTTAATTTGAGGTTTATTTAATCTGGTTGCTCAGTGAGACAAACCTGAGGAAACTATGATGTCTATGTATTTATGATGTTGTCCTCTCTTCCCCTTTAGAATTTATTGGGCAGTTCAAGGCAGAGATGCTGAAATACTGGTTCTGTTTCTTGTGAAGGAACCTCATGGAGGACAGGGACACTGTTGGTGCTTCTACTGAAGGTGGCATCTGAGTGCTTACTAAGATGTTCTAAGCAGAATAATCCTTTGTCTAGATGACAAAGTTTGTGGTTATTTTACCCTTTTTTAAAATCCCTGATGTCACTGTTTTTGATGAATGAGAGGTATTAGGTATCTAGACTTTTTTTAGGTGATTTTGCAAAACATGAAAGAAATGCACTGGGTTTTGCTCTCCTGGATTTAGAACAAACAAAAGAATAGACTTGAATTCCTACAGACATTTGAGTGATGCCATGCAGATCTGGTCTGTAAAATTCACAGTAACTGATACATAACTGTTTGGAACCTTGGTTCAGCATTCTAAGAAAGTCTGTCACTTGCTGTAAATGAATTAACTCTGACTCTACATAATACATCTCACCATATTCCTGTCCCATTTATTGGCATCTCCTGTAGGGCTGAAATGAAACCACACATATTATTTGTAGCCCAGAATTGCTGTCTCTTAGATGTTGCTGGAGTAGTTCATAGGGAGTTACATTAAGAACTTGTCATAAATAGCAGGAAAAGGGCAGATGTTTGATAGGCAGTGAGAGGCCTTTTTTGACGGTTGTTATGCTGAGTCAGCTGAAAGTGATCAAAGGAAAGCATCAGAAATTAGAGATGATGGAGAACTAGACAAAAGCAAAATTTGGAAAATAATTCTGAACTAAATAATAAAGCTGATATTCCTTCTAGCCTTGCAGGAAAGCAGACAGCTTCATACTAGTGACACAGTCATATCTGTTCTGAGATAGTGTTCCTCAGCTTGTTCACACAGAAGTACTCATCAGCAGTTTCCCCACAAACTTCTTCGGAATTTACCTCCAAAAATGATGTTTTTAAAGCAAGATTTCTTTGTTTCAAATTTGTCTTCCTTTTCACAGATTTCTAAGACAGAATTCTCTTTCAAATAGGAAATAACTTGTTTCTTATCATGCTGTTCTTTTACCAAGAGATTCTACCCTACCTGAAGTCATGATGTGCTTAATTCTTGAGCTCCCCTTTGTTCTCTGTGTCTTTATTTTTTAAAGAAAATTCTTTTTAACCTGTGACTAACTTCTCTCAGATGAGTCCTTTGAACTGTTCCCGGTTCCGTTGTCAAAAGCGGCACAAATCTCACAGTGACACAATTTAACAAACAAGAGGAAAACATTAAAATCATGAGCAGGTAAGCCCATGGAGAGAAGAGCTGGTCCAACTGGAAAGAATCAAATTTGAAGAGAGTTTCTAGGATCTCAGCACCACAAAGCGTTGGGCACTTTGGGTCTACAACGCTGATGTAATGGGTCTCACATTCAAAACTTAGAAGGAAATGCTGTGAGTTCAACTCTGGTAAAATCAGAGTTGATCACACACCTGAGGGTTTTAAATAAAATGTTAAGATTTTAGTGTTAGATGTTAATTTTGTTTCAACATATTGACCTACACTTATAGAAAAAAATAAGGAGAGACTTTGGGACTGTTGCTTGCCTAGACTCTGTGGTATAGGGAATTTGTTTTGAAACCACATTGTGGCTTTCAGCTCATGGGGTTTGCTTTGCTTTGAGGTTTTCTTTGTTTTTGAGGCCAAGAAAATCTTAGTAAGAGAACTGTCTCCCCAGAGATCACTGCATCAACACTTTCAATCTCTAGGATTATGCTGGTTTGTAGAATGTTGGATTGCTTCAAGGTCAACAAATTTACTTTGTCTGAGACATTATCCTATGAAGACCTACAAACATTTTTTGGTGAAGGGAAAGTGTCATCCAGTTGAACATTTCCTATCCCTACTTTTTAACAAAGCCTGCGAATATCGGGCTTCCAGTTAAAGCTCTGTAGGAAGGTAGGGAGACAAGTGAACAAATAGCACAATGGAGCCTGAATATACAAGTTAGAGTAAATGCACAAGTACACAATTACAGCCATGGGCAAAATATCAGTCTTGGCACTTCTCACCACACATAGGTAGTAAGAAATGCAAATTCAGAAATCTTTTTTTACTAGTCAAGTACAGTAATTGTGCCCAGAAAAGGTCTGCAGAGAAGAAAATGAGAGAAATATTTGCTTTCAAAGAATATAATATGTGACTCAGAAAACAATATTTTGGTCATATCTGGCATTAACATAAGCTTATAAGAAAAAATTAATTCAGCAGTAGTCTCAGAAAAAAATACTCTCTGTGCAAACAGCAAACAAAGCACCAAACACATAACTTGGCAGTGGTTGGAATGTGTGAAGACGTGCTCAGCACTGTGCAAGAGGGGACAGCAAACTTGCCAAGCCAAATTTAAACTAAACAGTGGCCTAACTATTGCTCTGCCAGAGAAAGCCAAACTGCAATGCCAAGGAAAATATAAAGGTTAAACTATCAGGGAATATAGTGATTAGTGAGAAATATGTTTTGATTGATGGATGTATATATTTACAGTTAAACTTGCTAAACACGTGGCAAGTGATGCCCTTGGGTAGATCTACAGACAAAACAATTGCTAGTGGAAGAGCATGCATGGGATTTTGGCTTTTCTCTAGCAAAACTGCAGAAAAATTTAATGTTTTGGAAACAAAACAAGTAACATCTTCTGGTTGAGTTACTTCAAGAATTAGACTGCTTGTGTCACTCAGTCCAGCAGAGCTTGATGGAATTCTGTTTGAAGAAAAAAACCCTACAATAAGCTGTATTTCTAAAGTAATAGAAGAGATTGGCATAGAGTCCTTGTACTGAAGTACATAAAGCCAAGGAACCAAGTAGCCAGTGCCTCGATGCCTGGCAAGGTAATGGAGTGCCTCACTGTGGAGACATCTCCATTCATGTGGATGAGGAGAAGATCAGGAGTAGTCTGCACAGATTCACCAAAGGTAAATCATGCTCCACCAACCTGATTGTGTACAATGAAGCAATCGCCTGGGGGGATGAGGGGGGAGCAGTGCACATTGTCCACCCTGACTTCAGCAAGGCTGTCTCTCACAGCATCCCCATAGGCAAACTCGTGGAGTGGGGACTGGATGAGGGCACAGTGAGGTGGATTGAGCTGGGTGAACAGCAGATCCCAGAGGGTTGTAATCAGTGGCACAGGGTCTAANCCAACCTGATTGTGTACAATGAAGCAATCACCTGGGGGGATGAGGGGGGAGCAGTGCACATTGTCCACCCTGACTTCAGCAAGGCTGTCTCTCACAACATCCCCATAGGCAAACTCGTGGAGTGGGGACTGGATGAGGGAACAGTGAGGTGGTTTGAGCTGGATGAACAGCAGATCCCAGAGGGTTGTAATCAGTGGCACAGGGTCTAATTGGAGATCACTAGTGGTGTCCCCCAATACTGGGCCTGGTATTGTTTAAATTCTCCATCAATGACTTGGGTGAAGGGGCAGAGGCCTCCTCTGCAAGTTCACTGATGACACAAAGCTGGGAGGAGTGGCCAGTACCCCAGAGGGCTGGGCAGACCTCAGCAGGTTGGAGTGATGGGCAGAAAGTCCCCACAAAAAAGCCCATGTCTGGAGCTCTTGTTATGCTGTAAAATGCTGCCTGCCCAGCAGAGGAGTTTGAGAACAAAAAAAATCTGTATCCTCAATCCAACGGGAGTAAATATTGATGGAGTTCCCCTGAGGTAATTTCCAGGCAGAAGCCAGAGAGAAAGAGAGTAGGCAAAGAAGTGACACAAGCTTTACCAGTGTTCACACTCATTCCTCTGCCTGGAGAAAAGAGAAGCTTCGTCTTCTCACACATCCCAAATGGATTGAGTATTCAATATAGCTTTGCTTATGAAAATACTGAAACCTTCAATAAGTCTTATGTCAGAAAGTTCAGGATCTGATTGCAACACATATCAGAGCTGTTCAGAATGACAAGAATGCCTTCAGGCAGAGATGGATGCTGCTTACTGTGCAAATATGGCAGTGATAGAGATCAGGGACTTGATGTCCAGTGGGATATACATGGGTAGGAACAAGATGCAAAAAGAGACAAAATACTCAAGTTCCAAACATCCAGTGGAGCAAAGTGGGATGGGTGAGTGTCTAGACTGTGAGAAAATGCACTGAAGTAGAACACAGCCATTTTAGCTAGGGCTATCTGGAGTTGACTTACTCTTTGCTGCCCAGCCTAGAAGGCCACACACCCTACATCAATTTACCCAATTTATCATTGTAGATCTTTTTTCTGCTAACTGTTCATACATTCTTATTGCAGGCAGTTTTTTGGTGTGCTGGGAACTGGGTAAATTCCTGAATTCCCAAGTGATGACTGGCATCCATGCAGTGATAAGACATTTCATCAGACACAGCCTGTTATCTCATTCCACCACCTCACAACCAACAGCATTCTAATCATACATTAGCACTTAAAATTATAAATACACTGTGTCCTCCAGTGCAGTCTTAAATTTTCTGTAAGTACTATATCTGGTGTGAAAAAACAGGTAAGAGAGCAAGGTTGAGGTTGAAAGTTTCCTATACTTGTAAGCAAAAGGCTATGTGAAGTCATAATCAAAATGCCTCACCTGAATTATTTGCTGAGTATCAAAGAGGCAGCTTGACTGAGAATTGAGATCTCCATGGGGCTGGGGGCTCCCTGTGTTGGCTGTTCCTTGCTGTGTCTCAAGGCACACGGCACTAAGTTCCTCAGCATTCAGAGCACAGCAGCATCCAGCCCTCACCAAACCTGTCCTTGGGCACAAAGGCACAGGCTTTGATCCAATAAACCCTTGGCATGTAAGGGAGGAGAGGGCTGGCACTGGGACTGCAAATGTGGGCATCTACCTGCTACAAGCACAAAGTCTGAAGAGGAGATGTAATACAAGCAGCATGCCCTCATCTTGGGGCTGGCCAGATGGGAAAAAACCACAAACCTACTGGGTGACCACACCACCAGCCCAGAGCATTGTGTGCCAGCAGAACAAATTGCAGAGCTGTCTCCTCTTCTTCCTGAAGGGTGGAGCTCTTTTCACTGTCCTGATGTTTTTTCCTTGTCTTTTTTTTTTTTTCCCCAAAAACTTTTTAATATACCCAATATGGAACTCAGAAAACAACAATTTCCGAAGCAGCAGAGGTGGCGAGTCACGTAACAAAACAAGGTAGCAGTAGTGAATATGAATGTTGGTGCAGATGTGTATATATCTATAGAAAGAGAGAGGTTTTGAAGGGCCTGTGGAAGGATATCCACTGTGTGAAGTACAGTGTTTGAACTTGGGCCTAATAATTCAGGCTGTGATTGGGGAAATAGCAAAGAGGAGTTTCTAGGGTACTTTAATCGATATAAGCTTCATTGTGTGTCTCCATGTAGGATAACAAAATCCTGATCTGATGAACTGCAGAGGGATTCCAGGAATGCTTACAAGCTGTCATGGTTTCACTTGCCTTATGCAGCACTGGTTAACATCAAGAAAGAGAGCAGCTAAACCTTTGCTACCCAGTGTTTCTTCTAGTAAGTCTGTAGCAGTAACCTTGAGCTCAGGGCCAGCCTTCAGAAGGGATACAGGAAAGCTGGCAGCAAATCATCATCATAGTATCTTCAGGGGATTATTTCACACTTCCTGTAGGAGTAGCAACACCACCTGAAATTTAAACCATTATTGACTTATTCTTTATATACTCAGATATCAAACATTGGAGACATTGGTCTGTACACTCAATGCATTCTAATTTAGCAGTCTAAATAATGGAGCAGAGGTAGTGTAACATACATCCTCTTTCCTTCAGGAAGTCTCTAATTGCCCTGCCTCTTAAAGGTGGAAGACTCAGAGCTCCCAATTTCTCCCTGATTTAAACAGGACCAACTGCTGTTCTGAATGAAGTGCTTCAGTAAAAAAGCACTTTTCTGTGCCTCTTGCTACCTGAGGCTGGAGACAGTTAGCAACATGAGTCTCTAAGCTATTAAAGACATTGTAGGTGAAAGTGGTAGGTTGGGATAAAAGGCAGAAGGAAAGAGATATGAGATGGCAAGTGTAGAAGCAGGACAACTTTTGGCAATTGAAAAAAAAAAGGAAATGAAGCCTGAACAATGGGAAAAACAGAAACTAAAGCAGACAGTGCACAGCAGACTATATAGATAGGCACCACTGGAATATACTGGCAGAGTTGAGTGAGGACAGTGGTCTAGAGTTGTCAGGGTTGAAATGTACTTGCAAAGGTAGAATAAGAATTTTATGTGCTGATTGGTATTACACCTTCCCCACCCAGGCCACCCCTTCCTCTGTCTCCCAGGAGGATCTATGAACACACCTCTGTTTACCTTAACTTTACAAGCAGAAAAGAAAAACAAAAGTACCATTTTGTTCTGATGAGAACTGCCCATGAATTTAAACAACAGACTTCAAAACACTGACACATCAAACCAGGTATTTTAGTGGGCTTCCGAGTCTGGATTAGTATCATGAATCTTGGTGTCATTAGTATGAATTCACGTCATGGGTCTTTCAGCTTTGTCCTTAAGAGGGGTTCCTGTTAAATGAGCAGAAACATTTTTGTTAGTCATTCTTTTCCAAGGAACTCGGGGGCATTCCAGGAAATTGTTTCAGACACCAGATTGTATGTTCATCTCCGTGTGTGTGGATGTTCCCTGGTCTCCAATACGATGAAGCAGCCAAACCTCTTGGTGGATCTCACAGGCTGTAACAGCTTGAGGGGGTTTCAGTACTGAAAGAAGACACCTTTATTCAACCTGTACCCATTTACTTCATCTTTTAAGTGGGTAATGTCACCAGGCTCTAAATTGAAAGCCAGCTGTCTCAGGGTGCTCAGCTGACCGTGTATTCCTGGCTTTTGCTACAGGCAATGCTCAATGTGGTTCTGAGATGCACTTGTCCCTGGTTTGTATCAACAGCAATGGCAGCAGGTTCCACATGGCCAGGGCATGCTGTGTTTCTGATTTCTGATTATCTATGGCCAAGGGACATTGACTGCAGTCTTGAAAACCTTTTTGGAGTCATGGCCCCCTTGCCCTGGCAGTTGCAGTGGGTTATGTGAGCTCCACCAGAGCCCAACAGTTCCTGGAGGACACAAGCACCTCTCTGTTCCTGAGCGAGCCTGTCTCTCTGCTGGCTCTACAGCAAAAGGGCAGAACAAACAAGGGAATGGCTGCTTGGGCCAGCCTCAGCATAGGAGTGTCACCAACACTTGGGAGAAGGAGGCTGGAAAAGCCCTGATGTTCCCAGTGACAACAGAAGAAAGCAGCTGGGCCCTGTCACCACCACAGTGATTGCATGACAATGGGGCAGCTGTGCCCCATCTCTCTTCCGTGGATTGCATCTCCTGTCTCCGTGGCTGGTGGAAGGAATGTGAGAAGGGATGCAAGGCTGGGTGTGGAGTGAATTGAATGGACCCTATGTGGTTACAGATCCTCATAAGGGCTGGGTGGCAAAGCAGCCTGCTGGGGTGGTGTAGCTCTTCTCTAGCACACAGCCCACAGTGTTTACCCCACGTTCTGCAATGCTGATGAGGAAGAAGCTGCTGCTCCCTCAGCATTTCGTATTACTCCCCTGCTTCAACTCCCTATCATTTCCTGGCTCCTGTCAGCTCCGCCTGCCTTCCCTCCAGCAGGTTACACATGCAGCCCATGAGGTCCATTCCTTCATGGGAGGATTGCAAGAAAGCGTGCAGAAGGGGAACGACTTACGTAGAAATGACTTCAGAGGGGAAGGTCCCCCACAGTCAGCTCGGGAGACAGCACCTTCTGAGACTGCTGGGAGAAAACAGTGCCAGTGAAATCTTGAGAGAGGTCGCCTTTTGCCTTTATCACCTGAGGGGGAGGGTGTGGCTATAGACAAAAGCAGGCACTGACTTTGAGAAGGTGCTGCAGGCTGGAGCCGTCCATCTTCACCATTTAGAAATGCCACCATCAAAATGAGACCAGCACACAGCAGCAGTGAAACTCAAGGAGATGCATACTGGACACCCTCAAACCAGGAGGCACTTTTTGAACTTGTTTTGGGGCTGACCTACAAACTGGAAATAATAATAGTAGTAATAGTAATAGTAGTAATAATAATAATAATAATAATATTGTCTTTCCCCATTAAAGACTGCTTGGCATTTATCAGCACTAAAATATGTGCAGACCTTCCATGCAAGACAGTATCAAGCAAGACTGTTTGCTTATTATATTACTGTGTTAACTTTGTAACTGGTTATGTCACCAGAAATCATGCGGCAGTCAGATCTACTTTTCTTCCTCCAAACAGGTAATGCGGACTTTGCTTCTCTTTAGAACTGATTTTCTCCTCCAATTCTGACTACCCAAATAGTCATTCTGTATCCTTCACTCTCCAGTGTCCTGGCCTTTGTAGGGGCAGATCCTTTAGGGAATCTCTAATGCTCATGGTATTTCAAGAAAGCTTCCTCTGCCTCTCATAGGAAAACCCCTTGGCCTGGACAGCAAAAGCACCATTGATTCTGCTGGTGCTGAGCAGAGATCTCTTCTTGAGGCTGCTGGCAACATCCACAGTGGTGGCTGTTTCATTTGAGGAAGCACAGCCCCTAGGGGATGAAGTACAGCCCACCTTCTACAAGAAGATCTGACATCTTGAACTTCCTTGGGTAAGCCTTGTAAAAAATTGTGGATTCCTTACAAATTTCCTCTCCCCTTCAGCTGAAGACTTTTACTAAATACTGTTTTTCAACAAGCCCAAGAGTTCGCAGTGCTACCACCCCTGTGGGCCAGCTGTTTTGGGGCTACATGCCAAGGGAACTGTTTTCAGCAGAGCCAGTTTATCTGAAGAAACAGCCCCCCAACAGTATGAACTGATTGCACCACACAAGTGACCTGAGCTTCAAAGTAAGTTTACTTTCTTGCAGTTTTTGGACAGACAGTAGTGTGAGTCTGAGTTTGATGAGATGACATCCAACACTCTCGTGCTGCCTCTTGCTACTAGTGAGAGTGGGGCTCAAACAGGTAACATGCAAAATTCACAGAATGGGTGGGATCAGAGAATTAATTTTATTTCCCCAAACAGTACTAGAAATGCCCTCATGATCCCAGTGCATTTGTTATAAGTAAGAACATGATTAGCACTTAATAGTATTTAATAAATATGCTGATTAGCTTAGGCAACAGCAGTCAGTACTTGCTCAGATTAACAAACTTGACCAGTCAGTGGTGTGAAACAACCATGAGGATATGATAAATGAACTCTGCTTTGCATTTTAAGATTGAATTTGGCCATCCCTCCCTAATACCCTGAAGATATCTTCTTCCAAAACTGAAGATACATTTGGCTATGACAGGAGTCTCTATTTCTTTATTTTGTCTTTGTTGCTGTTATGAATAAAAAACCCAAAATTTCCTCATGTTAATGTTATCTGTTTTAATAGCAAAAGTTAAAGTTCACAGTTTCTGTAATGTGTTGTGTTATGTTACCCGAAAAGCTGTAAAAGCCCCTGTTACATCCCTAGTTTATCAATCCTGTTACCCCTACCTCCCCTGTGTTTCTGTAATCCCCTGTTTACCCCTTTATTCCACCGGGTGGAAGCTGTTGCTGCCCCTTCGGACCAGAGACAAAGGCGGGCCCGGAGCGGAGCGGAGCCGGGCCGGGCGGGGAGGGCGGCGACGAGAAGAACAATGGCGAAGAGGTGATGGGAAAGAAATGCAAATTACCACCGAAAAGCCTCAATTTAGGAGAAAATACCCCTAAAACAACGAGCCAGAGCCAAAATCTGCAAAACCAACTGCAGGACTGTGCCGGGGAAAGGCAAGACTGTCTCTCCATGGAACTTTTGAATTCACCCTGACCAGAGTAGACCTGAAAGCACATGACCCCCCTGGACTTCGAGCCGATTCAGTGTCTTCCCGGACACTCCCGTGAGGATGGAAGTCCCGGCTCTGCCTGAGGGCAAAGCTGCCTGCACTCCTCCTCCTCTGTGCTCGTCCGAAGGGAGCAGTGGCGGTACCCCTCGAGCCCCCACCCCAGAGCTGATTTCATAATAAAGGCTATAAAAAGGAGCCTTGGCTCCTGGCCCTGATCGTTCATTACATTGCTGAATGGGGGACAAAAAACTAATATGTTATTTGGGGTGCTGTGAGAATGGGAAGAATAGAATTAATTTGTGAACTGAAACTTTATGATGTCTTTTTTGATCAGGTTTATAAGTCAGCAAGGCTTTGGAAGAACAAGATTATGAGTCTGTGTTCAAATCCATATTATTCTGATAAATCCAAATCAGAGTAAGTACATTTGGTGACAGTTCCTCCAGACTTGGAGACGCCAGCAATCTCATAAAGCATCTGCAGAAGTTCCTCACAGCTTCCTCTTGGTCCCCAATTACGAACTGGGCCATCCAGGTACCTCTCAGAGGTGGGGTTTACTTTAACAGGGTGTAGTTCAGCCAGACCCCAGATGGTGTTTCAAAGCCTTCCTTCTTTGTTGCACTTCTCACAGGCCCTCTGTCCATAGAGCCTTTGATCACAGCACATCTGCCCTCCAACATCCTATTTCTGCAAACTTACATTCCTAAGGTCAAACCTTTGCCAGCAGCAGCTCACACACACTCGGCCTGGGTGGAGAAAGGATCAGGAGGAGCCCTGAGAAGGAACTGGGGCCACTGGTGGGCAAGACACTCAACATGGCCCAGCAATGAGCACTCACAGCCCTGAATGCCAGCTGCACACTGGGCTGCACCCAAAGCAGCCTGGCCAGCAGGTTGAGGCAGGTGCTTCTCCCCCTCTGCTCCGACCTGGTGAGACCCCACTTGAGGTATTGCATCCAGCATAAGAATGATGTGAGCCTGCTGGAGCGAGGCTGGGGGGGGCATGAAGATGATCTGAGGGATGGAGCACCCCTCCTATGAACACAGAGGGCTGGGGCTGTTCATCATGGGGAAAAAGAGGCTCCAGGGAGATCTTATAGCAGCCTTCTGGCTATAAGAGAACTGGAAAGGGACTTTTTATAAGGGCTTGTAGTGACAGGACAAAGGAAATGGCTTTTAAATGAAAAAGTAGGATTGGATTAGATATTGGGAAGAAATCCTTTACTGTGAGGGCTCTGAGGCACTGGGACAGGTTTGCCCAGAGATGTTGTGGATGCTCCATCTTGAATTCATGGAAGCATTCAAGGTGAGACTGGATGGCACTTGAAGCAGACTGTTTGAGGAACCCATGGCAGGGGTTTCAGACGATTTTGAAGGTCCCTCCTAATCCAAGCCATTCTATGATTCTGTGATTCTATGATTCCATGATTCCATGTGATTTGGCATTATGACTCGAATAAGTCAATAATTACTGAAGGGGATTTCTAAGGGCAGAAACTTTGCAGCTCCTCCTGAGCCTCTCTGGGCAGGGAGCAGCTGGGTGAGTGGTGTGCTCAAGTCGTCCTCCCCCCTCTCCTACTGCCAGCACATGGCCCATCACTGAGGTGGCGGTGGGCAGGAAATTTCCGGCTGGTAATTGTAATGGGATTTACTCAGTCCTGCTGTCTCATTTGCCCTGTATCACAGGCACCCAGGATTTACTATATCTCGAAAACTTGCTTGGCAAAGGGTGATGGCAGCTGCACTGGGGCAGGTCTCAGCAGAAGGGAGCCCCATAAATGACTTGCTGGTGACCTTTGATTCGACTACCAATGTGTAGCAAGCAAATATTTAAACCCATGCCATTCAAAGGGAACTACAGCTTTAGAGTGGGGAACTCAGGCAGGTGGTGCTGCTCAGATAGTCCTGGGCTGTGCCTGGGAAGGGGCAAGCAGCCCTCTTCCCCTCCCCTTCCACTCCAGAAGAGCTGCCCACTCTGCCCATCGTGCCCACACCAGGGAAGGGGCAGATGCTCAGACCCCAGCAAGTCGGGTGGCTGCTGTACCAAGGAAGGCAGCAGTTTTAAAGCTATTTCAAGCCCAAAGAGAAAATAACTGTGGCCGTTCCTCCTGCCCACGTTGCTTGTGACCCCATACAAGCAGAGGCTGTGTGACAGGGAGGCCACCTCTGGATCTGTCTGCCTGCTGTGACCAGAGCACCAGCACGCTGTACCCAGCTGCTGGACTTCTACCGTGGCTGCTACTCACATACTGAGGAGTCTTCAGGAAATCTACTGCTGTTAGTCAGGAGCAGCAACAGGCCAAGGAGGTATTTATCCCTCGGAGTGGTGCCCAATTAGCTCTTTTGCTCAGTTTATAATTAGGTACTTGCACTTAAACAGTATTCTTTCTGTTGGATTTTTATAATTCTGTCTTTTCTTTTTTAAACATGAAAATAATCAGTCTTAAAATAAAATAATTTTTAAAAAATAGCCTGGGAAGTGATCTATAAAAGGAGAAAATCCTTGCCAAGGGAATGCCACAGCAGCGAGCCCAAGCCACAGAAAGCCCGGTTGAAGGCTTCGCTTTGCCGCAGCTTCTCCGAGGTTAACCAGGGTCTGTAAGCAAACAGCTTAAAGAAGGAGCTCGGCTTAGTGCCTGGCTCTGGGGCTGTCCCAGAGCCTAGCAGCCTAATGCCCCGGCAGCAGCCCCTCCCTCCCCTGCCAAAGGCGATGCCGGGCGAGCCGCGGCAGCCCTCGGCCTCTCCTGCCGCCGCCGGGAGCCCGGCGGGGCGGCCGCGCCGGGGGCACCGCGGGAGAGGCTGTTCCACCCCACACGGGCGCAGCGCCACGAGTATATAAAGCCTGGGGCAGCAGCCCGGCAGGGCTGGGTGTTCAGCACAACCACACCTCGGCCGGCTTGGCAGCACGGCGAGGCGGTGCCGGAGTGCCTCGAAGAGAGCCCCGAAGCGCCCGAGCGATCTGCCCATGGGCCCCCGCCTGCTGCTGGTTCTGGTGCTGCTTCAGGCAGGTGAGTACCGCGTCTCGTCCCTCTGCCCTGCCGTGCCTCCCCCGGTGCAGGGACAGCCTCTCCCCTTGCCATCAGCTGTGTGTGCTGCGTGCCAGGACCTCCGTGGGGTTTGGCCAAATGGGGAAAAATAGTGTCACTAGACAGTCCTCAACTTTACAGTGAGAGGCTGTGTAAGTGAGCCGCCTGCTTCCTCACATCCCGGCCCCAGCTATGAGTTGCATAAAATGTGTAAACCCAGGGCTTTTTCTTTTTTTAATGGGTTTCTGCTACAGAGTTGTTAGTGGCCGTGTTTCATAGAAATACTTTCCTTCTATACCAGTGTCCATGGAGTGAGCAGTTTCTAACGCATCTGAATTTAAAATAATTTTTTAAAAATTCTGTTTATCAAACCCATAAATTACCACTAGCATAAAGCCCCTACACATGGAGGCAACAAAACACTAAGCTGGCACGCCTGAGGTTATACTCGCAGTAGAGTTTTAAAAGAAAAAAACAACCCCCTGCCTTCCTTTACAGCAAAGGCTGCCAGTTTAAGCAGGAAATAGTGCTAAGTTGTCAAATTCACCCCTGCTCACCTCTCTGCAGGTATGTTCTTCTCTAAGGTGCTCCATTAGTAGTTTAACTAATGATTGGACACGCTGCTAAGGGGACATTTGGCTAGGAGCAGGCTGCTGTGGAGACTGAGACTTTTTCAAGGCTTTCCTGGCTGTGTTGCCTCGGCTGCCTAGCATAGAGAAAGCAATTCCAGTTCTTGGTCAAGTTATTAGCTGTGCACCTGAATATTAAAAATGTACTTGCTGGGGCTGACCTCTCAGCTGCAGCAGCGCGCCGCTGGCTCAAAACCCAGACAGCTTTCAAAGAACAGGAACATTGGAGGCTGCCTGGATGCCTCTTGCAGAACACACAGCCCTAAGCACACTAACTGAGTCTATTTGCTTTGGGGTGTTCTCTCCATTTTCATGAGCAGCTCCACACTGTGATTACAGTGCCTTGATCCCCGGAGATACCCCCAAAAGAAGAATGGCCTTTCTTCTTCTGGGTGAGGTACAGTTACTTTACCAGCCTCAACCATTTTCATCCAGTGGCCAACAAACCAAGCCCAGCAGTCCTGGCTTAAGAGACCAGTGAAAGACAGCTAAAAAAAATGTCAAGCTGTTTGTCAAAAGGCTGGGATTCCTATAAAGAAGTTTTTGTCTCTACTGGAACATTTTCAGGGTCTGCAAACTGCAACAGGTTGAAAAAGCTTGATTTATACCCCCAAATCCAAAGCAGCTCGCTACTTGTGACTTCCCCTGAGAGCTAAGCCCCCTTCTAACTTTGGAGCCTTGCTGTTTAAACAAGGAAAATAAGTGGTCTCTTTAGTTCTCAATAAAACCCATCCAATGTGTTTTTAGCACGAAACCTGAACACTCAAGTAGTGTTTAGGTGAGCGGCCGCTTACTTTTTCAGGAATGTGCATTTAATCCCCGAGGAATGCCCCAAGAAGCAGACAGAGGCTGTGCCGGGACTGCCTGAGGTGCCAATCCCTGGGGCGAAAATGGTGGCACCTGCTCCTTCTGGGGGGTCAGGCTGGGAGAAGGAGCAAAGCCCTGCCTTGTCCTTCACGAGGAGAATCCCTCCTTGTCTTCACTGGCATTTGGATTGGGCTCGGAGGGCCAGTTAGCCCAGGAGATGTGGGAAGAGGTCCAAGCCAGGAGATTAGAGGCTAGGTTTTAAAAGGAAAGCAACTGTTTTAATAATAGTATTGAGTCCTTGGGTGGTGTAGGGGATTAACTAGCTTGTGTTTGCACAACACTTTGAAGAGGTCAAGCGTGCTGCAATAGCCAGAGGCAGGTGGCAAAGCAGCTTCGGTGATGACTTCCCAGCTGCCAGGCATCACCTTCCTCTCCATCCAAGCACACCAGAAAGTCCCTGTTGGATTTTGGAGTGGCTGTGCATGGGTGGGATGAGCAGATGGGTTAGGCTTTCCAGCTGAGGATTTTGATCCTACCGACAGAGCGGTGCAAAGTGCATTTGGTTCTTCACAGTAAATCCAGGCATGAAACGCTCCTGTTTGTCACTCTAGCATGATAGGGAGCAATGTTTGCAACAGAGAATCACAGTGGTTTGAGTATTAGGGACAGGGTACTCTTGGTTTCCATGACAGTTACTGCAAGACTGAGCCTGTGGTTTCTAAAAAAGTTCCAAATTAACACGCGAAATCGCGAGACTGTTTGAAAGACTTGTTACTCAGAAATCTCCACACTGGCTTGGGTGGCCATGCACCTAAATACACACTCCAGCTGACACAGAGCTCCTTTCTTCTTTTTTCCCCAAATGAATGCAGCCCACCTGTTATCACTTAGGTGGAACATAATAACGGAAGGGGAAGCAAGTGTTGCCAGAACTTCCAAAGTCTCGAGAGAAAGCCGCTGTACATACATCTTGGCTAATGGAGGCACTTTGTCCTTGACAAAGTATGCACTCTACAGGCTCAGGGGCATGAACCTGTCCCTCTATGCAGATTAATGGGACTATCAGTACGTTTTTCCACCTGGAAAATGGGTTAAAAGATCCTGAATAGTAGTGGAAACTTGAGCAACGTAGAAACTTCATTTCTCTCCACAAAGCCCTGGGTAGGTCTGGTTGCGTGGCTGTACTCTGCTGCTTCATGTCCCAGTCAGGACCATAGCATAGCTGGAAAACTGTCCCAGGTTTGAGAGCTCTGGGGTGCAGTGAAGCCCAGGTGGCCCTGCATGGTGCTGGCACAGACCCTGCAAAGCTTAAGACCTTGGGCTCTGTGATGTGCAGGAACAGGCACACTGCTCCCAGCTGCAGTACAGCTGCCATCACACACTAGCACACCAGAACTAGTAAGTCCTGCTTAAATTGAGCTCCTGTGTAGGAAAGAGCATGTTTGGGTATTTCTGCAACCACCTTTTGATTATCCCAGACCCCAGGCAAAGCTCCCTGCAGAGCACCCTTTGCCAGCTGAATGTCATGACGAGTTAGATTGTCAGGGCTGCACCCAACCAACCAGACAAAATCAAAACTATCTCCCTTTAAGGGCTGTAGGAAAATCAGTAGCAGGCGTGTTTAATCCTTGTGTGTAACTGTGTCCTGTCTTTGCAGTTTGGAAAGGTGCTCTGGGAAAGTCCCATTCACTGCACACTCGAGGAATCATTGAGCTGGCTGGAGCCATAACGTGTGGCACGGGACGGTCTCCCTTGGCATATATTGGCTATGGGTGCTACTGCGGACTGGGAGGACGAGGCTGGCCTAAAGATAAAACAGACTGGTAAGAGAAACCTCAGCTATGTGTCCAGAAGCAGTGCAGATCTCCCTGGTTTTCTCTGTTTGTGCTACTGTGGCTCCACTGAGTTGTTTGCTGCCATGTGGGCAGGGAACACAGTATATGTGAACATACTGGGGATTTGTGAGTGATGAGCCATGCATCACTTGGGATTTGAATGAGGGCTTAACCTCCTTCTGGATGACACCAAAGCTCTTAGGACCTTGTACTATGTGGGGTAGAGGGCAAAGGAGAAATCAGGATGTAATTTCTTGAAATAGCTGATTTTTTTTTCATAGAGATCACACTGTGCCTGACAAAAGGAGCATAATCCAAGGTATTTGGAGGGTTATTTCACCCAGATCCTTAAAAGGGAAGGATGGAAATATCACTGTTTAGCCTCTTGAAGAAATTCATAATGCTGTAAGGAGTAATCAAACCTGTTTCCTTCATTGGGTGTTAGTTCACACTGCACCAGGGTGGAACAATAAGGGAGAGCATGGTGTTATTTCCCCTTTCCTTTATTAGGGGGGGAAGATGTTGGGCTTGTTATTCCCAACAAGTGTCAGAGGTATTGCAATCAAAAGCTTCTTTCCTGTACTGTGCAAAGAGTATAAAGAGAGTAAATGAGAGTAAAGCTGAGGACAGTGGACTCTTGTGTGCTCTGAGCCTGGTATTTGCAATCTTGCCAGGCTTGAAATATCAAAACCAAAGCACACGAGTCTATCTACAGTTAACAGACCAGGTGCTACTGGTAAGCAAGCTCTGCTTTCAGCAGGGATGAAGGTAGTCTGCAGCTCTCTGGGAAGGAAACTGAACTTTCCAGAATACCTTGCTGCTGGAGACATTGCAGGTTGCTACAAAACCAGATTTCACTGAATTAGAATGACAGAAAAAGGGAGGGAGGGAAGGAAGAAAAGATGTCAAGGTTAAAGATCTCTGTGGGCATGAAAGAGAAGTTGTCTGTCCCTTAAGACTAATGGAGTCTTCATTAATGCAGCGAGATGTTTCACTCCCAAAACCCTCTCAGCATGTCCCTTTATTTGTCTGTGAAATATTTCATCTATGAAACAGTCAATATGGGCCTCACAAATGATGAGTAACTGCACTAATCTCTTGACCTCCTTATCACAATGCTTATCTACAGCAGTGCATGTAAGGTGTTTAATTATTTTTGTTACCCTTTAACATATTTCATAATAAAACCTTGAAAGTAAAACATGACTTCACTAATTTGGAGTACAGTTTTTATTGAAGGGCTGAGCAGAGTGACCTAAAAGCTGTTCTCCGTAGAGGCTGAGTGACATCCAAATTTATGTGACCCTGGGAGATGCAAATAGTCCACACTCTTGAAAAAGAGAGAGTAGAATATGGCCACGTGTTTGTCAGCCAGTGTTTCTGCTGTTGTGTAAATTCAACAGAGTATTTTATCCTGAAGGCAGAAAATGAGACTTTGCAAGTGGAAATGCCTCAAAATATTAGTTTGTAAAAGGGAAGCTTGATCCTCTAAGTACATTCATTATTATTCCTTAGCTGCAATGCTTGGCTGCTGTAGAATAACTTAAAAGTTTTATTTAGGTTCTTAGCTAGGAAGAATCAGCAATGCCACACTAGATTTAGCCCTAAAAAATTCCATTTTCTGTTTGCTAGAGAAATATTGATATCTGTTACTAAGAACTACTGCAATGATAAGTGTGGTTTAGTACCCCACACCTGTCAAAGTGACCACGTTATTTTCCATATTTGCCATTCTGAAAAAGAAAGAGAGTGGCAAAACTACTGGCTATGCGTGACAAATACTGTTCGAAATTATTCGCCCCTTCGACCTTCTAGGTTTGTTACAGAGACCCTTACAAAAGGAGTAATTTTCTTGTGTGTAATTCAGTCAATCTGTCTAGACAGGGCTAGAGTGCTTCTAAGCACCTCTCTTTCATGTGCAAAAGAAAAAAAAGCTATTGAGTGGGTAATCCTTTTATAAGGTTTATTCCACATACTGACTTTGATGTGGTGTTGTCAGTAATTACCTTTTCCCTTTTGTTCCACTCTCACAGTTCCACTCTCACAGTTCCATCACTTCAAGGCATAATGACATTTCTTCCACATTGAGTCAATAGATTTGTTTCTCCTTTCTGTTCCCCTGGATTGCTGCAGCACCTGTGTTATAGAGTAGGACCTGAGGGTGCTCAGCGCTTCCCTGAAAATACCATGAGGGGCAGAGTGCATCTGTGGCTCATCTAAGTCACAGGACCATTGAGGTTGGAAAAGATCTCTAACATCATTGCACCCAAGTGTTAAACCCTGCCAAACTCATAGGGAAGAGAAAGATTTCCCCTCTGTCGCAACGTTAAAGCAAGAGGAACAGACACACCGCAATGAGGGTGCTGTTGATGTGACAAACACAACGTGACAAATTCTTACCTTATTGGCGTTTGCTCAACAGCAGGGGTCTGGCCAGCTGATCCCTGCGGACCAGCCGGAGCTGTCTGTAGCCATTAGGGCAGTCTCGTAGCCCAGCCGTGATGAGCAGGTTGTTTACTACCCAGGTGGCACAGTTGTGTTTGTTTGCCGTGGCTGATGACCCGCGCTCTGCCATGGTGTCTGCTGCCTCTGTTTGTCTTGGTGCAGCCGAATGTTAGCAGGTCATTAAAAGCTTAGCACCACTCTGACCCAGGTGCAGCAAAGGGCATTTCCAGACAGGACGGGACCATCTGAAGGGTGGCAAAGGACAACAATAGGATTCCTTCG
Organism: Polioptila caerulea; assembly: GCA_013397295.1. Taxonomy (NCBI): domain Eukaryota; kingdom Metazoa; phylum Chordata; class Aves; order Passeriformes; family Certhiidae; genus Polioptila; species Polioptila caerulea. The sequence continues at coordinate 34,033 of VYXF01009398.1, forward strand.
TCTTCGCTCCTTGGCAGTTCTTTCAGATGTTTGTAAAATAGGAGCCAAAAGTCTTCTTGCTTTGTGTTGGAGTCAGCTACCTGTCACCCTGCTGCAGCTGTGGGCATCATCAGGAGAAACTGCTGAAAGGGGAAGCAGAACTGTGCCCCAAATCCTGTGGTTCTGCAGAGTTTATGCAGCTTCCCCTGGTTTTGCCAAGCCGGATAGGGAGCAGCGAATTCTCACAGCTAGCTAGAACACCATTTGCTTGTGCAAATTCAGTGCTCATTTACTTGTCCTTGCCTGATTCACAGAACATCTTTTGCCCCCCACAGTATCTGTCCTCATTTCTCCTACCTCTCTTTCTGTTTGTTCTCTCTGGCTCTCTATAAAGTGCAATTTCTTTCCTTTGGCACAGAGGCTCCTAACACCTCCCTTTGCCCATCTACCTTCACATTGTTCTTCTTCCCCACACTCCACCATTACTGACACCAATGTTACCAATTTGGCTACTGACTCACTCCATAGACCTCACAAACCTTTGGTTTCTGGCACTCCCCTCGGCTCAGCCCGATGTGTGGCTCTCCACCACAGCCTCCAGTGCTCACTGTCCCGTGTATGAGACACTAGTGATGGGCCTGCCCTGCTACCTATCATTCCCCTGAGGATGGATTAGGCTTTGCTGGAGCTTCAGGTTTTTTATGTAAAATCAGCCTGCCTCAACTTTTCCCAGTTAGCAGAGTGGTTTCTCTGTAGAGTCACAGTGATCTTGCACGGATGCCTTCTGGAAATAAAGGAGATCACTGCTCTCTGGCTCCAGCCTCTGACCTCGCATCCTTGCTGAAACAACATTTTTTATTCAGCTGAGAACGTCTCTTAGTGCTGAATTTTTTCTCAGGGGAATTTGAGTCCTTAAACTGCCAGAATAAAATTCAAGTGAGGCCAGGTTTTCTATAAATTCAGAAGTAATTGACAATGAGAATTATCTCACTGACTAGTCCATGGGACAGATGTCATCAGCTGAGCTACTTATCCCCATCTCCTCTATGGTCAGTGAAACACAGCTGTACTTTCAAATCTGATGTTTTTCACCCTGTGTTAGATCTCTGCAGCATGAAAATGTGAACTATGGTGCAAATATGCATAGAGGGAAGATAGGTGAATGCCTTAGATGTAGATGGTTTTTAAGGTTCTTAAGCAAAGTGATATGAATTTTGCCATTGAGACTGATTAATTTGTAGCCTGCCCTCACAAACTTTATGGGCCAAGGAGCACGTGGCAGGTCCAGGTGAACTGAAGAGATGAAGCTTCCTGGTGATACTGAGGAAGGCAAGAAACATCCCAATTCCAAGTTTTGGGATGGGTCTAAGCCTAAGCCAGTGAGCCACAATAGCACAACTTATAGGAACACTTCTGCTCCCTTTCAGCCAGATTATCACATCTTGACCACACGTGCTTTCACGAGGGTGAAAGCTCAGAGGAAGAAGCACAGTGGTCATGGGAGCAAATACAGCATTAATATGGGAGCTCCTGAGACAGGTGAGCTTCCCCAGAGACGCCAGGATGCTTTGCCTCATCGACAGCTGATTTGCTGGCAGGCCGGGGCGAACACTGCTGTCATGAGCTGTGTGTGAGCAAAGCAGCCC
>VYXF01009399.1:720-33017 GCA_013397295.1 Polioptila caerulea
AAAAAACAAAAAAAAAAAAAAAAAAAAAAAAAAAAAAAAAATTCTAATCTTGTTTCTTTGGTTATCAAAAAATATGCAAAGATACTTGATCATTGTATGGGACAAACAGGAATTAGATGAGTTACTGGATGTGAAATTTCCCTACCCTTGAAAGTTGAGGCCAATGGCTGAAATGAAAACGCATGCAGAATAGATATACACAATTTTGTTGACAGCAACTAGTATCAGAGTGTACCAGGTTGCCCAACATTTGGTATCTTAAGAGTAAGGCAGTTATGTGAAGCAGTCATGATCTGCCTAATCAAAAGTACTCCTGTTTAAGCAGAATTCCTTATGTGGTATACTTTTTTCATGTTAAGTGCTTAATCTAGAGGCATTTTCTGTTCTTCTGATCCTTAGTGATGTGAATGATGAAATTATGAAATTCAGAGTTGTCAGCAAGCTAAAAAGACCTGTTGGCACTTTGGTGACAAATATGGGAAGTCAAATTAAAGAAATGAATAATTAAGCATAAGTTAAAGAAATGTCTTGGAAGAAGCAGGAGAAAACGTGATACTGACGCATGCAAATTATATTTGGGAAGAAAAATTAAAAAGTAAAATCAGAAGGATACTGGTAAAATAACAGCACTTCAGAAAATAATCTGGGGGCTGTAATGTAAATATGAGTCAGCAATGTGCTACCATTAAAGAAAAAAGACAACGTCACTGTGGAGTGTATTAATAGGTGTGCAGTACATCTGACAGGACTAATTATCTTTCTGCTAGGGGTTGATGCAGCCAGCTGTGTTTGGTCTCAAACAGTCCAGAGGAAAATTTAAAAATATTAGATCATATAGAAAGTTAGAAGTGAGTATAGAAGTTGAAAAAACATTTGTTTAAGAAGATAGAAGTAAACAACTTCTTTATGTGGTAAGTGTTGCTGGGAAAAGGACAGAAATATTTCATTCTTTCTGGGGGGAAAAATAAAGTAAAAGAATAATCAAAATTATTCAGAAAGTTCAGATTCAATGTTGGACAAAACTTTCTGAAGTGTTATGGTTTATATACTGAAATGTATATGTTTTTATATATACTGGAACAATAATGTCCTAAATTTAGCATTTGGAACAAGATACCTACCTAGTGGAAGTGGGGAATCTCTTCCATATGTAGGTTTGATAGGCAAGATTATTATAGTCAGCCTCTCCATTCTTAGGGAAGTGGATTGTATTATGACATCTAGTAAACTTTTTTACTTCTAGCAAAAGTAATTCAGTAATTTCTTTCCTTTTATTACTGTGAATTCATCACTGTAACTTATATGAAGGAAACACTAACTTTATACTGTCCCTGTTGTTTTTCCTCTTTCCCAAAGGGGCTGTGTTTGTGCCCTCAACAAAAACTAGCTCTGTGTTTGTGGGTCTGTTTTGTAGAGTCTGCCATTAATGCAATATCCAGAAATTGAAACGGAAATGAAAATAGATAAGTTACTGTAACGGGAATTTCATTTGTCTGCCCTGCCAGGACTGCTGTGGCTATTTATTGTGAAAAGCACAGGGCCATAAATACAGCTATCGCCTTCCTTTACACTGTATCCATTGGAAAAAAGAAGAAAAAGCAATGGCATTAAGAGAATGGTGGACAACGAAGGCACATGAATATTTCTTAAGCGTGTTTGAGGAAGAGAGAGAAAGATCACACAGGTAGAGAGAGATTGGTAAGGAAAGAGAGTAGCAATGTATGAATAGGAGCCCCAAGGGAGAGACAAGGCATATGAAGGACAGGGAGGATATTTGAAGTGAAAGATATCATATAGGAAGGCTTGAGTGAGTGAAGAAATGCCAGCAATGGTGGGAAAGGGCTTTGGATATTTATGAGTAAACTGCGGGCAGAAACATACAAGAGGAGGGTCAGAGCCTCATGAGACATGTAAGAGGGAAAAAATAAAATAGAAAAGAATTTTAATCTCCATATAGAGCACTGTTTGTACTTACGTGTGTATGGGATTATGATAGAGATTAAATAAAAGAAAAAAAGCAACAAAGATGGAAGGGTAAGTAAACAAGTAAAGAAGGAAGAAAGCAGAATAATGAAATGGGAAGTATTTGTTGAAATGCTTGAATGATTCAAGTCATGTACTTTATAAGCATCTTACAGATTTTTATCTTTATCGAATACCCATATGATTTTTATATTCTTGCCTATGGCAGTTACCAGCAGTAATTAATAAGCAGTGAGCTGGTTTGTAAGGAAGCAAAATTTAAAAAGTGAAAGATTTAGTTTTAAAACTTATAGCATTTTAAAAAGGCAGGAAGAGATCTCTATTGTGTTACCAGTCAGCCCATATACTGTCAGAGTTTCTTAGACTCTAGAATATATCTTTTATGGATGACTGTATGAAAATAGGTTTGCAATAAATAAATACCAGAATCTGACATAGACATGATACATTCCCATGTCCAGCTTTGAACACAAGGCAAAAATCTTTCACTGTTCTGTTTACCAATTATGAATAGAAATTCATATGATAAAATATAATTAAAAAAAAGAAAATATTACATGTTGTCCTTTCTGCGCTTTGTGTTGCTTAGCTGCAGATAGTACCAGCTGGAACTTTTTAAAAAACAGCTTTATTACAAGATATAACAAACTGCAAAGAGTGAAGGTAGATATCACATATTTCACACTGTTATATTTAGTTGTGGTTTGCAAAAGATTTTCTAAACACCTTGCCTTTTATTCGTAGAATGAGATTTTCATTGATCTGTCCCTATGAATTCTGTGTGACTGAAAGGTCCTGCAGGATGTGAAGGCTGAAGGCAGTGAGCGAGTTTAACAGCATAGGAGGGATTATTACATTGAATACATATTCCTGTCAGGATCACATTCATATTGCCTGTGTTCAGGTATCTGTTTACCCAAGGTTCACTGTAGGTTTGAGGTTATCCTGTCAGGAAGTAGAACTGTCAGTGCACTTAACTGTGTTGTCTCACAACTCCATCAATGGCTTTATAAAGAACCTAATTAAAGATAACAAGAAAAGACAGTGTAAAACCTTGCACATAGTTGTAGAATCACAAGGAAAATGCTTAGAGTCATAAAAATCAGTAATATTTCAGAATATTTTGGTTCATATGTGATTGAGGTTTTTGACAAAGAGCCAGTGAAGTGAGAGAGGAAGAAAATCTGAAAGTGTAAGGTTGTTTTGTCTTTTTTTTAAGCTTTGAAGTTAATTTCTAATTCATAGAACCATAATATCATAGAATAACTTAGGTTCAATGGGACCTTTATAAGTCATGTCCAACTCTGTACAAAGCAGAGGAAACTCAGGTTACTCTGGTGCTTGCTCAGGGAGTCATAAATCCAGTTAGTCTAACCCAAGCATGATTTCCTCATCTGAAATGTGATTTCTGTGTCTCAGGGAGCTATTTTGAGGGTAAAATCCCTTCTGTGAGGCATTTTTCAGGCTTTCAGTTATTTTGGTCTCTGTAGGGAGACAACACCCATTTCAATGAGTAGAGTAGGTATCTCCTAATCTCTTGAAGGCGGGAGAAGTGGTCAAGAGAAACAGGAACAGAAAATAGAATTCTGTTGCTGAGTACTGAGAGAAATACATTCGAAAGAGAGAGAATATAGAGTGAGAAAGAGAAATGGCTCCTGGAAAAAAAACATCAATAAGTATACAATAATTTTTTTAAATCTCTTTTTTGATAATAACATTTTTAGAAGCGTGAGTTATTGGGTTTCTGCACAAAAGGTAAACAATGCACTGAAGCAGTCAAGTCCTTACTTCTTTACTCTGTGAAACTGTTCACCTGAAACTTTATTTTCTTTGCTTTATGACAATTTTCATGCTGCTTTTTTCTCTCCAACTCTTGATGCCTTGTCTTCATGCTTTCTGATTTTTTGCTTTCTTGCAGAGCAAGAAAGGCCCATTCAAGCATCAAGTCTATCAAAAATTACCCAAAATGTTTATCTCAAATTAGAGGGTTCTTTGCAGCCAAAAGCTTACAAGAAGTCCATCTGTCCTTTGAACTGTGCTGGTGATTATTCACTGAGTTTACAGTCGGGTCTGAATGGCAGTCAGATTTTAACAATCTCCTTCATTTTGGCAAGGTTTCCTGGGTTTAAGATGGATATTGCTATTAGGTAAGAGAAGAACACAGTACATGAAACAGAAAAAATAACACAGAGCAGTGTCAGGTGAGTCTGGCAGATTTGAGGAGTTCTGAGGGAATACACAAGCGCAACTAAATGGCTTGAAAAGTAACCAGTTCCTCTGAGAAATATTGAAGGGTTTGGTCAAGAAAGACACAAACAGGTGTCTGTCGTAAATATTACGTTTCAGAACAGTTTAAAGGTCGAGTTAATAGATGGCTTCTGCAATGTAAGTACAAAGGCCTCCATAGCTCTATACCATTTTGAATCTTAAATTGAAGAAAAATATTCCAGGTTTTGCATTGCTCAAACCCAGCTGGAAATTCCCCATCAAGATGGCTTAAAAAAGGCATTTTTAAAATGACTCTATTAATTAACATCCCTGTATCAACTGTACTTAGAAGCTGTGTGGTTTGTTTCATTGTCCACAAAAATGAATTTTATATTTTAGCTTTTCAGCTTTGAACATAATTAATACATTTTTTCCCCATATGTTTACAGCGCAAATGAACATTGGAAGTGTTACATAGGAAAAGATAAGTCTTGGCAATTGTAGTTTTGAAAGAAATAGCGTTGTGTTTGACAAAAGTAACCCTAAGACTGGAATTTCACAGATGATTTGGATGTTTCTGGCAAAAAGAGTACCAGTAAAATAGATAGGAATGTTAATATTTAAATATAATTGGTGAATTTCAGAGTTAATTACCAGTGTCACTAATGAAATCACTGCACCTCTTAAAGCTATTTTTCTTCAGTCTTGGGAAAGAAAATAATTATTATGCTTGACATACACATTCAGGAATTTCTTTACTGTGACAGCATAATTTCTTTAACTACTTACTTCTACTTTATGAATTAAAGTTTAGGTTCTAAAAAGCAGTTCTTGAGCTTTAGTAGCCCAAGAACTCGAGTTACTTCCCTCAAAACCATCAGACACGTGACTTCTTAAGATCATTTTACTTTATACCATACACATATGATCTTTTTGTTCAAGAAGAGGTGAGAGGAGAGCTTAGAGAAAAAACTCTGCATGTTTCTTGTAAAGGGAGAGTAGTGCTAACAAAAGAAAATGTGTTCTAAAAGGACACACTTGGAAATATATCTGGAAAGGCCAGCCTTCAAGAATGAGGAGGTTTCTTAAGGTTGAGGTTTTTTTTGCTTTACTCTGCAGTACAGATACACCCAAAGTGACAGATGCATATCTGATAGAAACAGTTATTCAAGTGAGAGAGGAAAAATCACACACAGAGAGTTCAGTTTCTCTGTATCTCTATTCCTAAAACTACAATCTGTTTGTTTTCCCCTTTTATTGACAATCTTCCATGTTAGGATTATCTTAGCATGCTTTTTCTGTAATTGACTGTTTGTCACTTGGGAAGTAGTCGTACGGTCAAAGAGCACTATAAAATAATACACACTCTCATGAAACTAGCATGAAGGTTCCATTTGCAATTTCAGCTTTTTACCTTGAATGCTGGTGGCCTATTAAGGAACATTAAATTTAGAAATGCAGTTTTTAAATGCAAGAATATTAGAATGTGGGTGAATATAATCAGACTTATAATAACTATCCCAAGATGAAAACAGGCTCAAGGTGAAGGGAAGAAAAGATTCAGAAAATGAATTCTTTGGAATAGTAGGGCAGACATACATACCGGGATGTTGCTGTCTCAAAATGCATTGCACTCCAACAGAATCTAGTTGCACTGTAGAGATAATTTTACATATCTTTGGGGAATGTAAATTTGGACCTGACTCAGTTTTCACAGGCTCCTCTGACTAAAGAATGTTCAGTTCCTCTCTTTTTAACACAGTGTACTTCTTAATTAGAGCACCGTGAGCACTCTCTTCTTGCTCTTACAGGTGGTTTTTAATTTATATTCCAGAAGGAGAGGAGAGAAATTATTTTAAAGTAATTAAGCTGAAACCAAATTTTGCCTTGTTAACTTTTTTCATCAGTCAAATTTCATGGCTACCTTGGCTGTTTTTTGCTATTCCAGTGACAGCCGTGACCTTTGCAACAGAAATTTAAAAAGTATAAAATATGTGGAAAAGGATGAAGGTGCTGGTGTAGATTGTTAAGAAGAAAAGGATAAATCTCCAATCAATAAAGTTGATGCACTCCAATATGACTCTAGCATTTTGGTGGGGTTGACCTCATGTAAAGAGTCGCATTTCAAACCTATTTGTACATATGCTGATATTGTAGATGTGTGTAGAGGTATTAAAATAGATTCAAATTCATTATGTTTCTAGCGCATACTGGTAAAGGAGAAAGATAGGAAGATCAGGGAGTTGAAACTGGATGATCTTTAAGGTATCTTCCAATCTTGGCCAATCTATGACCCTATGATTCTATAAAAAGCTGAGACATAACTGATGGTTATTAGCTTTTTTATATTTAGGTTATTTCCATGGCTCCTGGTGACAGTGACATTGGCAAGAAAGTGAGATAAGCTTTACATCTGTATTCTGGAAAGAGCATGTATAAAGTAGCTAGATTATGCTGTAGACTTTTATCAACTCCTACTGGCTCAGTTCAGTGTGACCTGTATAACTGAGGCATAGCAAAGTCATGCAAAATTTACTGAAGATTTTTGTAACACACCCCACCTGCCTGCACCCTCTTCCAGCCCAATTCTGCTCTGTACAAAGTGTAAATATAAATATGATCCTGGTTCTTGTAATGCTTTGTATTATCTTTCTCCAAGAAAAATATTATTTATATATCTTCTAACCTTCTTAATCTAAGACAGGCAGAGCTTTTTCTCTTTCCTCTGCCTGGATTTTTCTGGTCTTCTCAATTTCATTTTCTTCTAACTTCTGCATTGCGAGACACTTCATAAAAGCACAAGAACTGGCTATACAGTATTTCTGTATCATTGTGGAGTCTCCCAGTAGAAATCCTATGCATATGTTCCTACTCATGCATAACTGAAGAAGAGGCAGAATTATGCTTAGACCTTTAGCTTGATAAAAGCTTCAAAATAGCACTCATACTTCCAGGTTGAAATTTCAAAGGAACCTATAGGATTTGAACACTTATTTTTCATTAATTTTTTTATGGGAACAGGTCAAACTGATCCCACAGGCATTTTGGAAAATACTAGGCTTACACTTTATCTATTTCATTGTCCTTATGAAATAAAAATGAAAGAAATTAAAAACAGGAGAATTAGAAAGAGACTTACTAAGATATAGAATTGTTTTTAAAAGTGTATTTGCTGTTTATTTCGTTGCTAAGTCATCACCCGAGATTTATACAGGATTTAAATTCATTGTCCAATTTATTAACTGCTCTGAAAACCTTTCTAACTCTTCATATTATTTCCACTGTTATTGTGTCCAGTCATTCATAGTGAAAAATCACCTTCTCCATGTAGTCAGTGGGCTTTATGGGGCAAGGGGCCTTTAGCAGACTTTTAAACCTTTAGCTCTCACTGACCCAAAGGCATATGAAAACATTTGTACCTTTTGGAAAGCTTCTCACATTTTGTTAGACCAGGCATATGTTTTCCAGGATGAATAGAATTTCTGGAGGACAGAGGATGAGAAAACAGCATCATTAGAAATATATGGGTTTTTCATTGTAACACATGCCAAGGCTGCTGTTCTGTGAGAATGTCAATATGAGTGTGCAGACACATAAGTGTGTGTGTGCGGGGGGGGGGGAGAACACAGAAGGCAGATTATCTTAAGAAACATAATATGATGTCTATTTGTTCATTACCAGAGATACCCAGAGAGCTGCCAGAATGTAGAGTGAGGGGTGGAGTTCTGAGACAGAAACTTCTTGCTTTCCCCAAACCCGTAGATGCACTTTACTTCAAACATAGGATGTTCACCCATGTTTAGTATTGGACAAGATGAGTGTGAATTGCATGCAGAGTATCCTAATGTGAACACACATATAAATATGGACTGAAACAATGGAGGTTAGATTAAAATAGAAGTAAAAATTTTCTCCTTAATTCTTTGAAAGTCCTGTTTCACTACCTCTGTCTTGTCTGGAACTCGAGTGTGTGAATTTACCATTTTTTGTTAGTCAAATAAGAGAGCTAGTCTATCTTTTAATTATCATTACAACTTGAAGACTGGAGCTCATAAAATAATTTAGTTGGGATTTTTCTATTTTTATTTGTGCTTCATTTATTTTACTGAAGTTATGTTAAAATACAAAGAGTTGAAGTCTATGAGTGTCTAACTACAAGATTGATGGAGAGAGACTGTTACAAGGGTGTGTAGTGACAGGACAAGGGGGAATGGTTTTGATTTGAAAAGAGTAGGTTTTGATTAAATATTAGCAAGAAATTATTTATTGTGATGCTGGTGAGGCACTGGAGCAGATTGTTCAGGGAAGTTTTGAATGCCCCATCTCTGGAAGTGTTCAAGGCCATGTTAGATGGCGCTCTGAACAGCCTGGTCTGGTGGAAGCTGTCCCTGTCCATGGCAGGGGGAGTTGGAACTGGATAATGTTTAAGGTCCCTTCCATCCCAAACCATTTGATGTTTCTATGAACTCTAAGCTTTGTAGCTGTTTTTCTTCCTTGTTTAATGTAATTCTGAGCAAAGCTTATCATTGAAAAACTAAAATTTAAGTGTTAAAAAAATCTTCTTATCCACAACTTACATAAATAATCAATAGTCTAAAGAAAATAGATTTTATATTTAGATGAGGAGTTCAAATACATCTGTAAGTATATGATCATACAGAAAAGTCTCAGGGACCATGAGTAATAATCAGATGACGTATGAGGCTACACAGACTCAAATAAGACTTGGAAATTTCCAGCAAACATACTGCAAGTAACCTATGAATTTAAAATAATTTGATTTAAAATTCCACTCCAAAAAAGTGTAAAGCAGACAGAGTCATTTCCAGCATTCAACTTGATGTGCTGTAGAGTGATTTCATTGTTTTCAATGGAACTAACTTTAACTACCAAAGGACTTGTTTCAGGAAATTTGTATGTGACTTAAATAATTCCTTGTAGCACAGTACAATGAAATACTTTGTTAATGCATCAGATAACAGCTTAGTGTCTATATGATAAGAGAAGCAATAACGTTGAAAACTAGGTATTCTTTTTATTTTTTATAATATGAATTTCAGATCAGTGTTGCTTTGATTTTTCAGTTTTTCTGATGCACTTTCTAACTTGATGTTTTTCATAGTTCATAGCTCTTTTTCACACACGGGTGTTATAGCTAGAAATATGTTTTTGTTAAAATGAAGTTATTTGCATACTTTCTCTTGGTATGAAAAAACAACTGATAGGCAGTTGTCTTGACCAATGGGATGGAAGAGGTATCAACCTTTTCCTCCAATCCCTGGTCTGTGTAAAAATACTAAACATTTGGAATCAAATATTTTAATAAATAATTTTTAACTTTCTCATCAAAAAGTGTCCAACAGCAACAGATAAGTGCAAAGTCTTTAGAACTTGTGTCTTCAGTTTAACAAGATTACTTCAGTATTCCAAAGTGGTTCTAATGTGTATTAAGGGAACCTTAATGCATAATAATACATTATGATACTTTATAAATACTTAAAATATTTAGGCCCTTTTTCCTAATCTTGCTATACATTTCCTTGGATTTTTACTCACTTTTTTGAATGACAATGATATAGGTAACATGGTTTGCTGACACATATCACCTACACAGAACTTTTTTAATTTAAAGTATTATTACTGGATAGTTACTTTTTCAACCCTTTGGAAAATTTTAAATTACTTGATAGTACTTCATACAATGACATTGGCATCATGGTACCAAACTGGCTCTGTGGAGTTTGCAAGTATTCTGGAGATCAACATATGTCAGAGAAAAGATCCCAAATCTGATTAAATTTAATGATGATATATTCAAGTACCATACTTGGCAAAGATGCTATATGAGAAGTTACAAAAGGAGGAAGAGCAACAGGAGAAAGACTACAGAAAACTATAAATGCACTATAGTCTGAATTAAGGTTTGTAAGAGGTTGCCAAAAAAGGTAAGTGTTGTTCTGGGAATGGCTCATGGAAAACTGACAGCTGTGAGTGATATTTTTTCTTCCTTCCTCAGTCTTGGCAAGGCTTCATCTAGAAATTAGGTTTGGGCACCATTCTCTAAGAGAAAACAAACAGAAAAGAGCAACAAAGTAATCAGAGATTTAAAGATAGATGAGAAAAGCTTTTGTCTTGAACTGAAAATTGGATTTGAATAGCCTAGAAGGAAAGATGATGCAGAGGACATGATAATCATCTCTATGAAATTTTGCAAGTATTATGAAAAGAACACATTTACCCCTCATTACTGTGGGTTAAATTTGACTTAATTTAAACCCAAGACAGTTTGGTTAGACATATTTTTTGCCTTTCTGTAATAATATGTAAATATTGGAAGAGGCTACTTTAAAAAGGCCATGAAAATTGAAAACTAAGAATGTTTCAAGTTACTCCTGCCTGAAAGCAGAGTAGATTGACCAAATGACTGACCCAATCATTGTCTTTTTGATGAATTACAGGTAAATAATGCAATCAACCTTAGAAAAAAAGCAAACTAATATTTGATTGGGGTTTAAGTATGTATAAAAGTTTTTTGCTAGTTCCTGCCCTTGAGAAGGAATACAGGACAAAGAAATATTTGCATTTCTGCAGTACATAGATCAAATTTGGTTATTAAATATAAGTTTCTTTTTTTTTTTTCTTGGTCAGGAAAGATCATCGCATGATGTGATGTTTTGTGGGCTTTTGTGGAACACATTAGTGTGCTGACTAATGGGACTACTCTTTGAAACACTAGTATTCTCTCCTTTCATTTTTAAAGACAGTTGATATATTTTTCTCTAGCTTCTGGAATTAAAACCTTTTCATTTAATGATTAAAAATGTATTTGCTTGGAATGACATGAGCTTGCTGTTCTGAGAATATGATGACAATAATAAAACTGTGATGTAATTACAGCGTGTACAGCTTTGGGAAGTGATCTCAGTGACCTGAAATCCATAGGTCCTCATAACAGTTACCAGTACAGTATCTAAACTTAGTTACAGATGGGAAAAGGGAATCACAGACTTTCATCTTTCTGTTGCTGCCTATGCCTGTTCTCCCATTCTTTGGGAGGCATTTTGATTTTTGTGGCGAATGGAAGAAGCAATCTCCCCCTGTTCAAAGGGGTAGGTTGAATTTGTGACATCCATCTGGAGACCACTTTCCTATTGCTCCATAAGAAGGAAAGAGAAGAGCAGAAAAAATCCAAACCAAAGAAACAAAACCACTAAAAAACCCCAAACCAAAGCAAAAAAAAATCACAACAACAACGGGGAAGAAGATAATGACTGATAAAAAAAGATGAGTCAAACTGAATGGGGGAATATCCTTTTCAGATGTAGGCCAGAAATTGATTGGATATGGTAAAGATGAGGTAACAGTACCACAAAGACAAATCAGGAAAAATGATACTGTCTGAGAACATCATGATTGGAACAATGGAATGAAGAAAGAGTGATGTAATAGGATGAGATCAAGAAGTGGAACCATGAGACTTACTACTGCTTGACTGAACTGGGAGAAAATATCCTTCATCTGGAAATTGCCTGGTATATGCTAAAGCAGCATGGGCAAGATGACTGTGCAGCACAGAAGACAGATTTTGATTCCTTACAAGAGAAATCAGGAAATCCTGCATCCGCTGAAATTCAAAGGGACATGTGTTGTATAATTACAACCCAGAGATGTGAGTTCCCCCTGTTTATTGAATATTTGCCTATAGATTTCTTTAGCACAAAACTTGTCCTAGATTCTCAAACATTGACATAAATCTGGATCCTGATAATTTTACTCATAGAGTCCATCCTATAATTTTATAGAATGTTATGAAATTCTTGACAAGACAAACACAACTCATACTCAGTCAGAATAAGCAGAGAGATTCCATAATATGAGGAATCCACCTTAGTGGCATTTTTTTATCTAGCCTAAGGATGGATCACAGTTATGATCAAATGGCTGCTTGCTTTCATCAGCTACATATAGATTTTCTTTGTAGTTGATCTGACCCCATGAATAGCACAGGAATGGAGTTGTTGCATGGTTGTCACACATCTCACCATGTTCACCCTTAGAAGCTCTATGTATGATTCCATATACAATTATGTATATATACATGTATATATATATATATATATATGTAGTATATATTACATCAGTGTGGTGATACCTGTATTACTTGTGAAGCACTTAAACTGATGAATTTTTTTATAATGGAAGAGGCAAAGTTCCCGCTTGCCGGATTTCCTTGCATTCTTCTCTGTGGCTGTATAAGATACAGTATATCTATCTGCCCACATTTTCACCAGCAGGTTAATGTTGCACCATTCCCCCACCCTCAGAGGTACAACTCCTAGATGAGCACCAAACAGTCGAAGGTAGATTTGTCTTTTTCTAATTTTAGATTTCAGCTGTGGATGTCTCTCTTTCACAGTGATTTTACTGTGCTTTTTGCCTAAATCAACAGTTGCTGAGAGTACATACTTGGTAAATTATGCAATCTGAAGCCAAATTCTAAATTGCAGATACAATCTAGCAGTTAAAGCTCTGAAAAGGGATTCTAAGTGAAGGCTGGGTTTTATGAATATATTAGGCTTCTTTATGACAGGAGGAAAATAATGCCAGATTAAAAAATATTCAGAATGGTGTAAGAAATACATTGTAGAAAAAATTATCCCTAATTCTTTATGAGTGATGTGTAGAAGCCCTCTCTGCCCTTAAAACTCAGAAGCATTGAATGCAATTTACAAAATTCAAGCAAATATAAATTTAAGCCTAATTTGCTGATACTGGACGTAAATTTTTTTGGGAAAAATCCTAGCTTTATGTACCTGTTTTTGCAGGGAGCAACAAAAGCCCTTGGTTAAAGGGGTCTGGTCTAGTCCAGAAGAGAGTGATTCACTGGTCCATTGAAGAGTATGAGCAAAGAGGTGAGCACAGGCAGGACAGTGCTGTCTCTGACAAAAGAACAGTGCTACTGCAGGAAGGCAGGGCCATGAGTGTGTCAGCATCCATTGGCAGTCCCATATGAGGTCTAGTCTGGGGTGATGGCAGGGATTCCTTCAGGAGTGACAGCATACAAGGCTACTACAGCATATGTTCCAGGTCTATGCAGTAACCCCTTGGACCAGGACAGTAGGAGGCAGGTCTGGGCTCAGGGACACCTTTATAGAAGGGCAGGGCTGTGTGTGCTGGCATGAGCTTCATCAAACCTCCATGCCCATAAGAAGAGTGGCTGGGTGAAATCCAGGTGAGGCTGCTTAGGGTAGTAAAGCCTGTTAATGTACTCCCAGCCCTTGTGTAAATCCAGAGTAATCCAATTCACTTCAAAGCATAAGCAATGGAATTTGCAGTAATCAGTCTCTCTCAGTCAAATTGTCAAGCCTGCTATGTGCTAAGAAGTGGTTTCAAAAAATTATGCGTCATTTAATAAATATTTATGTAGCTCCTTATTGTGTGAAATAAATATTACTGATGGACTCCAAATATTAAAACAACTCCCGCTGGATATTTAGAAAATATTAAATTATCAAATTGTATTAATATTAGAAATGCTGCAACATGGATGGAAATTTGTGTCATTTGTGAAGCCATATTTTACTCCCATTAATACTCAGTATTTTGTAAAAAATTCAGGCATATTTTATCCCAAAGAGAGTTTCACTGATTCTTGTTCTAAATTAAGACATCTAAACTACAATTCATTTTATATCTAAAGACTACATTTAGATACATGTGAAGAGATCTAGCTATGCTACCTAGATTGATGCTCAGTGCAATTGGCAATGCCAAGTTAGTTTCCTTAAACAATGCTTTTAGAAGTCAACAAGTTAAGTACCTACACATGTGGTTTCTTTCTAAAATCCATCTACATCTTTATTCACCTTAGCTATCTTTATTAGGTCAGTCCCTTCAATTTTAATCTTTATAAAGTAATTTAAAAACTCCTACATTTTATGCATGGCCTGATAATTTTCCAATATACTTCTGACAATATTTTATTTTGTTGCCTTTCAGTACTTACCCCTGGCTTTTTTGTCTGATAGAACAATTTCCAAAGCTTGCTCTCTGTGCCCAACAGTTTGACATGCTGACTAATTTCAGAAATTTAACCAAGCATTGAAGCTACAATAGAATATGAATAATGTCTGAGAGTTACTGAGACTGATTATTGTGCATACTGAAGAGCTGAAACCATAGAATCATAGAATGGTTTGTGTTAGAAGGTACCTTAAAGATCATCCCACTCCCATCATGGACAGGGGAACTTCATTATACCTGGCTGCTCGGAGTCCCTTCCAGCCTGGCCTTGAACACCTCTAGGGATGGGGCATCCACAGCTGCTCTGGGCAACCTATTCCAGTGCCTCACCACCCTCACAGTAAAGAATTTTTCCTAAGATCTGATCTAAATCTTCCATTTTTCAATATGAAGCCATTTTCCCTTGTCCTGTCACCACATGTCTGACATATTATTTGAACATTAGGCATTCATGCCGGACTTGACCAGTTGGTGCCAATGCCAGGTAGATATTTGAACCTATATTGCAACAGACTTTTTTCATTGTTTGATGTACTACAAGAAGTTTCCTGTCTTCCAATATAATTTGCATTTCATAATCCCCAGCACATACCTTATGAAAAGTAATTCATGGGATATTTTTCAATCAAAGTTATTTTCTGGTTCAGACTCACTGTTCTATGCTACAGAGCATATGTTTTTAAAAATCTTTTCAAGTTAATTTATGCAAATAAATAAGTCCACTAGAGGGCAATAACATTGTTAATGTAGCTGAAATAACAAGATTTCATTTTGATTCAAAAAATTTCAGTGGATAAGGAAAAGCACAGGGAACCATTTAAGTGACTGGGTGTTTGACTGTCTCCAGACTGGGAACACTACTCATTCAGCTTCTTCAGTTTTCATATTCCAGGCATACAAATGTACACCCTGGTAAACATCTTCAGATGTACTGGTCCTCAGACGTTCCCTTTTTCCATGAGGAGACAGGGAAATGTTAGAAGGACAATTTTGTAAATAGAGAATTTTGGGGACCCTATTTACCTAGTGTAATTCAACCTGACATATTAAGACCTTCTGTCTTTATCCTCAATAATAAATTCATGTCTTACTAGTTAAAATGTCCTTTACTTACATAAAGAAGTTGGGAAAGTAAAACACTTGTACTTATCATCAAATCCCTTTTTGACCTGCAAAGTACAAGAAAGACTTATCAGTGCCTTTAAAATCTATCCTTTAGGAGTTTACATTAAACCTTAAAGTGTAAGAAGGAAAACATGAATAAAGAATCAGAGAAGAGATAGAAGAGTAGTTAGGAGTCTCTTTCAAAAATGTTTCAGCTGTAAGGAATGGCAAAAAGAATATTTCTGAAGAAACAGTCCAGTCATTTCCCAGCTCGTTCCTCAGAGGTTTGCTGCAGCTTTCTAGCATATATGTTTCACATCTGATGCAATAAGTAGTGATTTCTGCAGTAAGTGAAAGGCTCATTTCAATCCATGGATAATACAGAAAGTGTACAAAAATGATAAATATAATGCAATTTCAGACTCGATGGGAAGTTCAGTGTGAGTCAGCAGTGCCCTGAGAGCCAGCAGGGCAAACCATGCCCTGGGGAGCATCAGACACAGCATCACCAGCCAGGCAAGGGAGGGGATTGTCCTGCTCTGCTCTGCTCTGCCCTGGGATGGTCTCACCTCAAGTGCTGGGGGCAGTTTGGGGCACCATGGTATAAGACATTAAGCAATTAAGGAGTTTCCAAAGGAGAGCAATGAAGATAACAAAGAGTCTTGAGGGGAAGCCGAGCAGCAGCTGAGGTCACTTGGTCTGTTCATCCTGGAGGAGACTGAGGGGAGACCTCATTGCAGTTTGCAACTTCCTTGTGAGGGGAAGAGGAGGAGCAGGCACTGATCTGTTCTCTGTGGTGACCACAGGCAGGACCAGAGGGAACAGAAGGAAGCTGTGTCAGGAGAGGTTTAGGTTGGATATCAGAAAAAGATTCTTCACCCAGAGGGTGATTGAACACTGGAACAGGGTCCCCAGGGAAGTGGTCACAGCACCAAGCCTGACAGAGTTCAAGCATTTGAACAATGCTCTTGGGCACATGGTGTGACTCTTGGGGATGGTGCTGTGCAGGACCAGGAGCCAGACTCTACGATCCTTGTGGGGCTCTTCCAACTCAGCTTATTCTGTAATTCTGTAATTCTGTAATACTCTTTGGAGTGCAAAGGCTAGCAAAACTGTTTAAACATTCCTTCACTTAGATTTTTCTACTTTGATGCTTATTACCATGAAAGATACTACGTGCTTTTGCATGTACAGGTAGCATATGGCCCTCTATTGTCATGCCAAAAAAATCAGACTTTAGCCTTTGTCATCATAATAATTGATGCATCAGCTGGTCTGTTCATGACTAGAGAAGAGAAGCAGCAACTGATACTTTTTGCAAACAATGCCAGTACACTCTTCAAGAGTTAGTAAGCACCAGAGACCTTTTTTTTTAATTCCCTGCATGACTGTTGTCTGTTGTCTATAAAAAGTCATACCTTAAAAAGAAGTCATGAAAAAATATCATCTTTATATCTTCATGGGTACTTTGAAGATCCTTCAGACTCAGGAACTCTGACAACTCTAGTGCAGATTTGATTCCAAACGAAGCTTCCTAGAACCAAATATTGCTAGTTTGTTTGAAAAAAGTTGAATGATGTTTAACAGAGAAAACAAGAACTAAATTTGGATACTTTACATGTATTTATATGAATGCAGTTTTGTATAAGTGCTATTCTGTTTGGTATTATAAGAAAATTTTCCTCTCCAGGGAAAAATTGCAGTTACCTGTGAATCCTGGGAACAGCAGCTAAGGAAATTTGAAGAAACATTGCTCAGTAGTTGTGGCATTAGTCAGGTCTCACAGAGGTCTAGGCCTTTGAGTTAGAGGACGTGGGTAGGAAATATGTACTACATAAGTAAGACAACATTAACAAAAGGAGTATATGATAATATTCTTCTGAGAAAAATAGTAACATGCATTTATTAGGAAACAAACAATCCAGCTAGTCTATTTTCAGTTTTAAAACTAATCTTGCAAATTAATTTGAGCAATGAAAGTAGAAATAAAATCTCTCTTTAAATTTCATCCTAGTATTAACCAAGCTTTAATGATATCTCTAGTTACTATACACACATACACTCACGTGCAAGGTCTGAAATGAATTAAGGAAATAAGCATGCATATGAAATTATAGGTAAATCAGTTTAAATGGAAATATGTTCCAGATGCCAAAGGAGATGCTGCTAAAATGACTGGGATGTGACGTCAAAGATGATGAGTAAATGTTGTTTAGTAGTAACATTGAATTAATCCTGAAGATAAAGTAACATTGATTTATGCTCCAGGAGGAATTCACACAGGAAACTGTAAACCAGAAGGTCTTAACTATTGCACTAGATGGATGGGGGAATATATTCTGCTTGAGCCTTCTCTCTGGTACACTGTAGATGCCCTATTATGCCAGGGCTGCTGAATTCCCTGTGCTTTCTGATAGGCATGTGGAAGCAAGGGAAATGGAATATGAAACCATCTTTTCCTTCTACCTGGGTAAATGTTAGGATAAGTCAATAGCCTCTCCCATTTTTCCTCCAAATGTACTGGACCTGTAAAATCATTGTATCTGCATCAATTCTGATTTATCCTAATCACCTCCAGGTAGTATGTACATAAGGAAAAAAAACCCAACATATCTAAATATTAAAACTCAGATTGGAAAAGCCTAGATGGGCTTTATCTCCAGAATGTCCAAGTGAAGTTTTATGGAATAATCTTTCAGGAAAGACATATTCTCTACCTAATTCAGTGAATACTGGTGTCAGGGCCCCAGCCTCTGGGCCCAAGAAAGCAGCTGGTCTTTCTGATCCTTGGAAATCAGCTTCTGAGCAAGTTTTAACTAATAATAACTGTAAAGCTTTCAGAAATAATAGGGCTCTGAATTTAAAACCTCAGAGATAAATTCCACATCCAGCTGTGAAGACCTTGTTCCCTTTACCTTAGATATTTCTTTAACCATCATGTTCAGTGCTGTAGATCCAGGTAGAGCACAGCTGAAATAAATCCCACACTTTATTATGATGAAATTTTCGTCTGTTACTGTGTTCTCACAAACTCAAATTAGGTTCATTATAAGAATACTATTAAATGGTATGTGAAGTCTTATCTGTCAAGAACTATATGCTCCTGACTTTAAAACTACATGTTCTCTTCCCATGATAGGAAGACAGGATTGGTAGGAAGGTGTCATGCCAGCAACAAAAGGCAATATTCACTCTTATGCAAGTAAAATCCTCTTCTGTGGACACCTCAGTAACTCAGTGAACTTTCAGTAAACTCAGAGACTCTATTTTTGCATATGAAAGCTTTTCAAATTAATCCTTCAGCAACTTAGAAGAAATATTATTTTCACCATGTTTTTAAAGCCACCTTAAGTACTCTAACCAAGATCAGAATCCAAGTAGCACAAATAATATATAATCTTATTAATTTTCTGTTAGAAGATTTAGTTATTTTTGGATTTCTACCAAATATCCCTTATAAGGCAATTTTAAGTGGATTAGTGGGTTCTTTTTTGGAGTTACTAACACTTGCTAGGAAGTGGAGTAGAAAAAACGATAATCTCCTCAACTTTCTTGTTTGTCAGTGAGATAGGTTCCTCCTTTAACTTAGCATGATGAACTACCTCTGGAGGAAACTTTCTACACAGATTATATAAGAAGCCAAAGCATAGCCATAATTATGGTTATAACTATAGTAAAATATATTTAGAATAAATTGCTATATTTTTCTTTCTGAGGATGAGCCCAGATATGTAGGCCTTCTTTAATTGTATATGATTTTCTGAAAGTCTGAAATTGTGCTATTATGTATGGTGGTTAGATTATTAAATAATGTATTTCTAAAAAATCAGAATTAATATCCATTGAATCATAGACAGGATGGTTGTGATCCAATTTTGTGATTGAATCAGATTATTTGCTAATTTTCTTTGTCTGAAAAGTATACCTACGTTTTCTCAAGTACCTTTCCTAGCCAATAAAAAAAAAATGGTGAAAAAATATTAGGAAACATTGATTTATAAGCTGAAGTATTCCTTTAGAATATTTTATTTTTTGTTTCAATGTCTTCCTTTTCTTCATGTGTATTACCAATTAGTTTCTCTCAGAAGATTAAGGCAAGAAGTGACATTGGCATAGTTAGAAAATCCTTCCTTTAAAGTTGTTCTTCAGGAAGCTGTATCTATGAGGAGGTGACTCTGAAAAAATTACAAAAATTCTTTCAAGAATTCTTGATACCTTGTAGTTAATGCTCCTCAAAAGTGCCCGTAATTTCTTGCTGCCAAAATAATTGAAGACTTCTCATGTCTTTGTCACAATCAACTTTTTGTGTCTAAGGCACAAGGAACTGGACAAATAAGAAATGTGGGGTGAAACCTTAACACAGAGATACAGAGGATGTTCAAAATGTGAATTTCTGTGTCCAGATCTCACAAGGCACTGCCTCTATTTATGCAGCCCTCTAAGGTTTTGTAAAGTCAGTTACAGAGACAGACTGAGATTTGCCAGCGTGCCCTGCTCTGAAAACGCACAATAACTATCAGAGCACTTTAACTGGGGTCTGAATTGCTTGGCATGACAAAAAGTCTGATCTCAACAATCAAAATACTTTTAAGTTTTACTGATTCACATTTTCATGTCATTAGAAGTCATGAAAGGAATGTTCTCTGACTTCTTATTTCAGTTTTCTAGTATGAATTGTTTGGAAATTCTTTAAAGGTAATGTGAGTAAAAGAATGAAAACAATCACTATTTTCTTTCTTGATGGGCCTCTATTACTTCCCAAAAGAAAGGCACAAATAGTAGCAATTTTTCATAAACTTAAAGGTTTTTTTCAATCAGGTATTGAATTATGCAATGAATATGCTTGGGCCGTTATATTTAAGTGGCCTCAAATCCACTATAAAATAACATTATTATCCCAAACTCCTTGTAGAGTAATGTCAGAATGATATAAAAAATAATATTTCTGAGCAAGTTGCTCTGATTTAGGTCCACTACCTGTGTCACTTTGGATGACAAGTGACTGATGACTGCTTGAAAAGGATTTTATGTGTTCATGTTAAAAGAAATGCTCATTTCACTTTATATACAGATTTTTTTCAAGGTAGAAAGTAGCTTTGTCATGATAATGAAATTGAACTAATTTTAGTATTTCTGTTATATTTTCACTAAAGTATGTACATTATTATGAACAAAATAACAGGTAAAGCAGCTTTAAGGTTTGTTTTTCTCCCTTTCCCCCACAGTACTTATTTAAAATAGTGATAAAAAGAAAAAAATGAACATTATAACAATTATATCTGCATTCACCTTGTAATGAGACAATTGTGTCTCTGCAGACTGAAATTTGATATCTCAGCTTAACAAATGAATCATAAACAAGTTTAAAATGCTTTTATATATCATCCTATATTCTTACCTTGGCTTTTTTTTCCCCTCTATTCTTTTTTACTTTATTAAATGTAATAATATCTGGGTTTTTTAAGTGTCTTTCACATTCCAAGCAACCTGAAGTATATTACAAGGTATTGGGACACAAGCTGGTCTTTTCAATGAGTGTGTAAGAAAGAGTACAGTGTGTCTAGTAAAAGGAGGGGGGTACTCTGCTTATCTTCTTTTGTGTGATGTGCATTGGCCTCATGCAGAACTGTCCTTAATAATAACTGTAGGCAGAGTTTTGCAAGAGGAGGACTGCTTGAGCAGGCAGCCCAATTGTTATCCCTCCCAAGGAAAGGGATGTAGCTGAAGTATCAGTGGAACTTCTGCTCTAACCTCCCAGATCAGCCTGGCACAGGTTATCGTGTGAAGTACATATTAAAGGGAAGAACAGAGAAAGTGCAGCCAGAGCACTGCATATATCTCCTTACTAATCTCTAGTCATTTTTCTCCTCTATAAAAAATCAGGGCAAATAAATATCCAGCTGGATGCAAAGTAATGTACTTCGATTTTAGATATCAATGTATACATCACAAGAGAAAAAATAATTAGGAAATTGTTTGGGAAAGGACCCCCTGACATTTTAAACTGTCACAGATTCATATATGCCAATATCAGTTAATTGCTGTTGCCTGTATTTCCTGAAATTTCTGCAAAGTATTTTGAAATATCAGATGCAAGAAAACTTTTAACAGTACAATGTAACCTAACAACTTTGGGCAGCACCACCAAAACGTTCAGATGCCGTGGATACATGACTCACACTCACCGTCCTCTATCCTAGGAGTGGTTTCTAAATTAGGCTTCTAAATTACTTCTTCGTTGTAATAATATTGTCATCCTTCCTGCTACTGCTGAATTGTGGCCATAAGCTGTTACTCAGCTTCTCTCTGCAAGCATCCTGTAAGTGAAAGCACTGATCTCTGAGTATTGATATTTAAAGAAAAGCACATTAAATACAGTAAGAAATTACAGCAACACAAAAGCATACAGAAGATGGGGCAGAAGGTCCCTGCTGTCTGCATCAAGGTTAAACATACCATGTTAGCTTGTGGCCAGAATAGTATTAGACTTAGAAGAGTAGCAGCTGTGGCAAAATACTTTTTTGAAGGAAGAAAGAAAGCAGCTTATTTACACATAGACTTTTTCTGCACATAGTGTAAACAAATTCATAAGAATTTTATTAATAAAAAATCAATTTATCTTTAGAAGCCTTATGTGTTTTCATCTGTGTAACGAATTAATATAACAAAAGTAATTAATGTTATGTTAGTTGTAGTGGCAGAGGGTTGTCTTGTCACATCCAGAGTTAAGACAAATATTTGATTAGTGAAAAAATAAGTACTTTGGAAAAAAAGCAAAGTGGAACTGTGGAAAGATTCAGCTTCTAGAGAACCTTACCTCTTCAGAAACTAGAACAGCAATACGTTATTTTTAAATAAAGTTTCAGGAAGCACTAGTGTGGATTTTGCCCTTTCTGAACTATATTTTTACAGAGGTGAATCAATGAGAATGCCTTCTTCATTGTTGATACATATTGGTGTATGCACATCCTCAGTTACAGGCAATTGACCAAGCTTTTGTACAGTGATGACCAAAAAAAGAGTCATTTTGAGAGGGAAGAGAAGTAGCATTGAGCCTTTGACCAGGTCAAGCAGGTGGTAGACGATGCAGTGACGTTAGCACTGATCAGAGAGACGTAAAAATTCTGCCATATACCAGCACAGGAGACCATGGCAGCTTGTGACAGCAGCAGCAAGAGCTTATGGCAATGAGCTCCTCAAGAAATGCAAGGCAAGCTGTTGGGATTTAAGAGCTGAGGCCACAAAATGTTAAAAAATAACTGCATTTCTGGGGAGTAAGAGGTTTATGCTGCTGTTGAGTATATTCTTCATACCACTGCAGTGCTAGGCTCAGAGCAATCACTGTGATTATACCCTAAACTATCTGCCCTGAATTTTTTCTTCAAGGATTCAAAATCCACTGGTGGAAGAACAAGTAACAAAAATGTATGCTGACCTTTACCCAGTAAATATGTTCTGGCTCAAGATCCAGATTGGGACTAGGTGAGTTTATTAGTCTGTAGCCAGCAAATCAACAGTGTGAGAAAACCAAATTCCTCAGGCTATTGAAGCCCCAGCATATCATGAATTTAGTGCTGTAAACAAACAATGGAGTTTGTTTACAGATAGATCTTGTAAAATTACAGCAGGGATCAGGAGGTGGTGAGCTGCTAATTGGAATCCCTCCATGGGAGGAGCTGCCACCTGTGAAGGGACTGGAGGCTCTAGTCAGTTTGCAGAAGTAATGGACTTGAAAATAGCCTTGGAACATGTTCAGATGCATCACTGGCCCCAGTATATGTACATAAAGTCTTCTGGTTAGTGGCTAATGCAGTGTAAAAATGTCTCAAAAACTGAAATCATGTTAACTGGCAGCAACAAGCAGGTGAGCCTGGGGAGAAGGCAGGAAAATGTTAGTGTTTAATTGTGTTTTCCTTTTTTTTGTTGTTTTTTTTTTTAAATACATGAATCTGTAATCAAAAGTTTCTGTTAATTGACAATAAAACATAAGTAAAATTCCTCTAATTGAAAATATTTTTCCTCCAACAGCTGTTGGCAAGATGGCCCAAACACAGTTCCTAGAGGATAGGTCTGAAAAGCAAAATATGATCCCATCAGGTTGCTAGCTTACCCTTGCATGTGGAAAATGCCAAGAAGGGTACTAAATAGATGGACAGATCTTAAGGAAGAATTATGCCAAATTACTGAGGGAGCTGTAGAGGTAGTCCTTGCAGATTTAGGAACAGACCTAATAAAAATGAATGTTTCATGCTGGACAAATATAGACAAGTGTCTCTGTACTCAAGATTATTGTGCATATGTTTAAACAGTGAGGAAAATATAAACACTACTGAGAACATATAGCCCCAACAAATTCTCAACTAGACCTGGAAAAGATCAGATCAGTATTTAGGAAATATTTGCATGCCAGAAGATTTATTTACAATTTCTGAGAGAAACTCTATCTGCAGGGCAAAATATGTCATGACAAAACTAAAGATAGATTTCTGACCTATCTGACATTGAGTCAGGAAATGAGCAACACATTACAGAAGAATTCTAGGGATTCAGTGGCATCTGGGAATCTGAAAACATAATGGATAGCAGTAGGCATGCATAATCCCTTGGAAAGACATCCAAGAAAGTGATGGCAAGGGCAAACAAAGAGAAAAGGATCCTTACCTAGCAGTGTTTTGTTGGATCCAGCAGAACATCTTCCTAGGTAACAAAAAAAAAATGTGATGGGCTGGAAAAACATTTTTATCCCCTGAAGTCATCTGGACCCCATCAGAGAAATGACTGACTCTGTCACAGTTAGGAGAATGCCAAGCAACGTGGGCAGCCCTGTATAGCAAGGAAGATCTACAGCTGCACACAATCACGTCCGACTGTCAAATTGCCAAACAATGGCAATAGCACATGTTCCCATGGAAAATACTGCCTGCAAGGAACACACAGACTGAGAGAACAGGGGAGAGAAAACTGGACAACAGCAGGGAATTGGCAGATTGACAGTATACAAAGGACAGAAGGATAGCTACCTTGTGACCTAGGGTGACATCCTATGAGAAATGAATATGCCTAATACATCTACAGCACAGATTACATGAGCTGGTAAATCCTTATAGATACTAAAAATACTTTCAAAATCAGACTTTCAAAGACCAAAATCTTTTTAACATTGATAGGAGTTCTGAAAAGATCTTTTGCCATTCTGATTCAGAAGTAATCATCAACCTTTATCCTCCAAGAAGAAAGCTAGATTTAGCCAACTGTACATCAAGCCCACTTCAAACTGATGGCAAGATCTTTCCTTTTTTTCCACCAGATTCCATCTACGATTTTGTTTTAATGTCTAAGCTTTTACAGTACATAGACTTTCTGAAAATGCACAAAATAAGTAGATTAAACAATATCAGAAATTCCCAAACATGAATTATTTAATAATTAATTAATTTGATGCAGATTCTTTAAGCAGCTAGTGCAAACACAGAGGGATGAAAATCTGTTTTATTAAATATAGAACAAATTAGCAGAATTTCAAATTTTCCCCTGATTTGATTTTTAAGTGAGAAATGTTGCATTTATCCTTTATAATCAATACTAAGGATATATATATAATAATCTTTCATATATTCATAGAACACTGTCACAAATGGATTATCTGTGTTGTGGATTCTAAATTTAATCTAGCTAGAACTGGTTATGAGTGTAAGTCACAGAATTACATCAAAGTAAAATTATACAATGTTTGTCTTCCCAGTATCAGGGAAGAGCTTCCTAATTAACACTACTTAGAGATTTTAGGTTTTACTTAATTTTCATGAGGATACTCAAAGCAGTTTCTTAATTTTGTCTCCATCACATTAGCACCAGTGGAATTTCAGTGTTTTAAATGGAAATTAACTGTTGAGTTAAAATTTGATGGGAAATGGTGAGATTGCATTTAGAAGGGTAACACATTCCCTGAAGCCTCCTCTCAGTGAGACTGTAAGAGGCCTGACAATGTGGTGGTGCCCATTTCACAGATACATTTTTCAGGTAGCCTTACTGACAGGAATCTCTCACTTAAATGAAAAATACAACTGATCCATTGTGGACAGGCAGGATGGATGAAAGAAATGGTGCCAAGTACTGTAAAAATAGACCAAATATATATTTTGCCGTGAAGTATGCTGGTAGGCTGGATGTGAAATATTAAATAGTAGAGCTTTTAAAGTACAGCTATAGAGAGTCAAGATACTTAGGCATCAAACCAATTATACCCTTCTGATCTGTGAAGTATTTGCAGTAAAAGACATCATCCTTTTTGACATACGTAGACATGAAATATGATGGAAGGTTTTTCTTTTGTTTGTCTTCTAAAGTAGGCAGTTATACCTCTTTTGGTTATTTTATTAAAAATTATGCATATATTTTCAAATCTCTCCATATGATTCTGGATATTCTTACAAAATATGAATCCATTCAGGCAGTTACTCCAGTTAATGCTATTTCTGGAAAGATATCAGATATTCAGCTTTAATTTTAGATGTCATTGTAAATAGTATTCTTTTAATATTTCACAGATTTTCTGTGTTTTAATATAATTTCTGGATTGCATCTAGAATGCCTAAACTTAAAGCAGGAAGATAACTTAAAGGGATAGTTTACCAACCAATAAATTGATACCATATTATATTATGTTTCAGAATTAATTACTTCAGTTAATGGAAGCAATTAACCACTGAGTTCAGCAGGAATTGTGTTGGATTTTCATGACCCTGAATTGAAAACTGAATGCATTCTTAAACGTCATGGGCTAATTAATAAGTGATTTAAAGGGCACAATGTAAATTTCTATTCCTTTCATATACGCAAGATGTAATTATAATGCTTCTCACCAGAAGCACTCTAAAAATATCTCTTACCTAACAACATACCGGTAAATTCTCATCACAATAGGGATGAACATATTCCCATGCTAAAGGAAAAAATTAAACATCTGTTGGTGCTGATGGCATGCTGTGATATGAGAGCATTTATGTGACACCCCTTGCTTCCGTTCCTCTTGCTTCTAGTGCAATGTTTTGACTAGCAATAAATATTTGAAGCACATGAAAACAGAGAAATTTCCCCTGATATTGCATTTGAAAACTGTCTCTCTGGAAAACAGTTTTATATTTTATGTTAGTTGAAAATTTTATTTTAAATACATGTAGATCATACTTTGATTTTATAGGTTTTAAAATTTCTCATTCATGGTTATTATCATGTGTTCATAGATATAATATAATATAATGTGAAGTGAGGAGGGAAGAGTTAACAACCTTGCAGTCTGTTTCTACTACTATATTTTTATTGGAATGAGCTATCCATTTCACTGTATCATTAAAGTGCTGATTTAGAGCCTTAAAGTGTGATACATAATTTCCCTGTGTAAAAAAAAAAAAAGAAGTGAGGATTGGAATATAGCTTATCTGCAAGGGAAATAAAGAGTTTGAAATAAAGTAGGAAAATGTGGGTAGGTAGTTTTTTTAGTAGGTTAGTATTTTTGAATGCAAATTTTAAAATGTTAAAAATAATTTTAATTGCCCTGGCATTGCATGAACATTATTGGATTAGTCATTAATGAATGCTGGTAGCAGATTTTTTAATACCTTTCCTACTTTGCTCTGTGGGAAAACAGATCATTTTAATGGATATTTAAAGCCCCAAGATGTACCTAATACTGGAAAATCTTCAATGCAAAACTGGAAAAACCATAGTGACTTTTTAATTTTATTCAAAACTCTCTGCATGCAGCTAATACGTCGTGGAGACAGGTCTCACAAAAGAGAGATCTTGTTTCCAGAATTACAGCAATGATAAGGTTGGCTCCATTTGTGCAGTGTCTTCTTTGCTTTCCCTGCTTTTGCTATTTTAAAGCTTTAGAGTGGAAATTTGCTGTTTCCTTCCAGTCTGGAAGGCTTTCATTGAGGGCAATTAATGGGATTGAATAGTAGTTTAGAAACTAAATAACAGACAAATAATCCTATATTAATTTATTCTGCCTGGGTTATGTTTTATTATTCAAGGCTGGACCAACCACAGACTGAGACACAAAAATGAATAATAAACTTCTTTGGGGACAGACAGAGGACTAGATTTAGTGAGAGATTTAGGTACCTGGAAGTGTTTGATTGATAGCAGCAAAATGCACCTTTCTATGTAGATTCACCAGATAGCTCAAAAAGACATGATAAACCTGTACTAACATCCTAAGATATTTACCCTGATTCTGAAAAGGTTCAGTTTTGTTATCCAAAGCTCCACATTCCTGGAAAAAAGGAAGTTATGCAGTGCAATACCACGCACAAAAGAACAATGATTGCTGGCATATCATAATTTACAAAACCCTGATAACTGTCGGCATCTTGAAATCTTTTGTGCTGTGTGGTATTTACACATTCTTGGCTCATAAAATCATGAACAGTGATTCATTTATCTACATAAACAAATAATGAAACCCAAAAGTTTTATTACTCTTATTTACACTGGGCAGTCCTTACTGATGTCCTTGTAAAAGGTGCCTCAAGCCAATTAAGTCACCAACAAAACCATTGTTATTGGTTCAACACTAACAGCCAATAGTAAATCTTTTAAACCCACAGGTAAAAAACAATCAAAACACTTGAAACTTAGATGATCAATGAAGGTGGGAAAACAAAATATTGCTAACTGCAATAATACATTCCTCATTTTAATTTTTTTTAATTTTTTTTTTTTTACCTTTTAGCTGTGGGGAATCTTAGGCAGAAAAAGATTCACTTGACAGCATTTAAAAAAAAAATTAGATATTATAGGATTCAATATGCTGTTTTTGTCAGAAGAGAGGCAAGCTGAGCTATATTATACTGAGCAGTTACTGCTGCTGCAGAAATCCAGTCTGTTTTCTTTTAATATTTGCAAGGGCAGGAAAAAGATAAAAAGTTGGTGAGACTCAATTGCAACTTAAAAATAAGGAAATTACCAACACAGTGTGCCATCTTATCTGTGCATTCCAGACTCGACAAATGTCCACCCTTGCCTGTGAACAGAGGAATAAGAGTCTGATGTAGAAAAGCTTAAGTTTCCTGACTCATAAAAGTTTTTATAGGCAATCTGTGTGTGTAAAATCACCGATCCCAGGAGTGTCAGCCCCTTTTCAAAACTTATGCTTGAGTTCATCCTGACCCTTCTCACTTAGCTGGAGAAAGTGCTTTACTCCTTAACCCTCAGGGTGAAGTGCTACCTCATCTTCCTTCAATCTGTACATTTGAAATGGAAATCCAGTGAGAATTCTTGCTTAAGCTATATAAAGGATACTGATTTTGACCTGCTTCCCTTCCTAACTTCTGCATTTCCTCAAGAGTGTCATTTCTGGATTGCATAATACATCATGTACAACGTAAGAGATCAAGGCTCTTGATTGGTATTTGAGATTCCAGACTGGTAGGTCTCACATGTCAAACCAATATTCTCCTAGGGATTAAATACCACTGATTTAATGTAGGTAACTACCTAACACCCCCATTTTAGATATCTAATGTAGCAAGATTTATCCCTCCTGCAAACGTGTATTTGTCCAAGGTGAAACATCTAAATTAGGCAGATATGATGTCACCCATGAGGACTTTGGAGGCACCTACTCTCCCCATTGACCAAGTGGATGTGAGCTCTACTTCTAGAAGTTTCCATGCTTTATACAACTGAAATGGAAGATAAACAGAGCAGGCTATGCCCTAAGAATACTTCGGGGTCTAGCCTGCAATGCCAGGCCCTGCATTTCAAGTTTTTTATATTGTCCCATTTATGTTTTATTCCATTCCTCAGAATCATTCAGTCATCCTCACATGATATTCTGTATTTAAAGTGCTTTTCAGTTCTCTGTCATCAATAAATTTCATTATCACATTGACACTTTTGTGCCAAGTCCCTAATGAAATATTTAAATAAAAACAGATCCAAGGCTAACCTTTTAAGAACTTCACCAATAAGTTTCTTCTATGAAGAAAAATCTCATTTCAGTTCTTTTTCAGATTTCATTGGTCCATTTCTTACCTATAATACAGTTCCTCTATTATTCCTGGTTTAATGAACATCCCATGTGACACTGCATTAATTTCTTTTAGTGAAGAGCTGATTAAATCTTCTGCATTTCTCTAAATGGCTTAGAAACAAAATAACATGACCTATTATATTAAATCAGCTCAGAAATTATATCTCAGAAAAGTTTAGTGTGAAAAGATAATAATTTTAAGATATTAATCAAAAATGAGAAGTAATATTCTCAGAATTCACTCAGAGCCCTAACTGAAAGACTCCTTATTAAGACAGGTGAAGATAAACCAAAGGAACACTCTCCAGAAAATGAAAAAAATCAAATTAAATAATTAAGCTTTTCAAAATGACAGTTATTAACTGAGCTATTTTTAGTGATGTGATATTTAAATATCAGTCAGCTGGGTACCCTACTCCTTTGGAACTGCAAATACTGGGTTTACAGTATAATATGATGTTTTATTTCCCTCCTCCTTTGTTCTTTCTTTCTGACAGTGTGATGAATTACATTGGTGTTTCACATTATTGAGTCACTAAAGCTAGAGCACAAACTCATTTTTGACAGCACTAAGATATTAGTCTGCCTTTTCCTTAAAAATGAAGAGTATTTTTGAAGTTACAATTGTTTATATCTGCACCAAAAAAAAACAATTTTTGTGGTCCCTTAAGAGACAAATTACTTTCTAACGCACATCACATCCATGTGTCACGTATGACAGCAATAAACCCTGATATGTTTCTTGCTAGGTCTTCAGGCCAATGCCTGATATACAGTACTCCTCCACAGGAAAGGAATAACCTGGGAAATGCAGATAAACAGAGGACTCTTGTGATTCAAAAGTATAGAAATGTCTAACAGTGCAGTGCTGAACATGTTCTGTATACTGTTTTCCATCCGAGACAGATTGTATTTTTTCTTCTCCTATGAGCAGAAGAGATTATTATACAGATGTGTAATAATGCATATCAGACAGCAAAACCAGAAGCCAACAAGATCAAGGGCAATTTATTATTCACAAAACAGAGGATTGAAATTTAGGGTGATGTCTGAGAATGAGGTTTTTTTGGAAAGAGTAGATGAAATATTGGTTGCACTGAAATCAGTGAAGTGCTGCCATCAATTTTAACAGAGATTAAATTCTATTTTCTTGCTTTTGTCTTTCTTCTCACATGTCCCTCTTTTTGACTCCATAGGCAGTTCATATTAATAGTTTCATTTTCCAGTTTGGGCCTAGGAAAAAAATCTACTTTTCTCTATGTCCAAAGCATTTGCCTCATCTCACTGTATTTTGATTGATTATTTTTAAATTCAGATTTATTCCTAAGCATTACTGTGGAAAGGCTTGGAGCTTCTGTGAGAAGAGTGATCAGGCAAAAGGCAATTGCACAGACTTGACACAAATTCAGTGGGAAACAAGTATAACTTACTTTGACAATGTCCCTGTCTCTAAAGAAAACTGATGCTCTAAGCATGATTTAAAGTTATCTACCAAGATGATCTGAGAAAAAAGCCTATAGGAAGAGGTTAAGGGAGGTTTTTTGGACTGTCAGAGGGAAGACTATGTGACAAAGAATTAACTCATTGAAGGGCAGTTACAAACCTGAGGGAGCAAAACTCTTCTCAGCAAATGTTTCAACAAGTGGCAATAAAATAATTCAGGTTAGACAGAGGAACTCAGATCTCTGGGCTGACTTCCTACTCAAAGCATAGTCAGCTGTGAGACTGGACCTGTTTGCTTATGGTTTCACACAGTGAAAACCTTCAGAGGTGGAAACTGCATAACCTCCCTTGCTGACCTCTTCCATTTTTAAATTAAAAGGTTTTTTTAAAATTATAATTTTTTAAAAAATTTAAGAATAATTCTTTATCATTATATACATTCTGAGCCTCTCTTGCTTCAACTTATACATGCTGTACATCGTCCACCCAACATGCCCCACTGTGAAGAGCCTGACATCCTATTCCCTAACTCCCTGTTAGTACTGGTAGGTTGCCATAAGGCAGTTTTGAAGCCTTCCATTCTCTGGTGTGAGCAAGTCCAGCTTCCTCACTTTTTCCTGATAAGACAAATGCTCCAGCACCAACAATTGTAGTGAATCTTTCTTGAATTTGATTCACTTGTTTGGAGTATTTTTTGCACTGGGCAATGCAAAACTGAATACAGTATTCCAGATGTGATCTCATGAGTGCTGGGTAGAATGGAACTGCCTCATATATGTTTGCTGTGCCCCTGCTCATTCCACCCAGAACACAGTTGGCTGTCTTTGCTGCCAGGACTCTGCTGGCTCATGCTCAGCCTGCTATCAGTGAAGACCCCCAGGTTCTTTACAGCACAGCAACTCCTCAGCCAGGCTCTTCCCAGCCCATATTGTTTCTGGGGCTTCCTCTTTCTAAGAAGGATTCGTCATTAATCCTTGGGGGATTTTATAGGCGTCCTAGGTTGATCCCTGGGTTGTATCCCCATTAGTCTGTTTAGCTCAGAAAATAAGTTTTGCACCTTTAAAACTGGATCTGAGAGCGAAGGCGAAGCAGTGGAATGTCTGAGGCANAGGCAGAAGAGGTCTCCAGACTGTGGTTTTTTCTTTCTTTTGCTTGGAACTGTTTGAACCTGCTCTGGACTAAAACCCCAAAAGGGCACCAGGAGCTCACACCTGTGGCCCACCTGGGCCCGGCCTTTCCCAGCACCAGAGGGACTGAGGGCAACTGAGCCGAGCTGCAGCCACGGGAGAGAGAGACTCTGGGAATTTGTCATCTCTGCGGAGCAGAGAGGGGTTTTGTTGTTTAGTGTTGTTCATTTGTTGTGCTGGGGAGTGCTTTGCCTGTTAAAGAAATAAATTTTTTCCACTTTCCTCCAAGGAAATTTTTTCTTTCCCAAACCAGCTGCGGGGAGCAGCCATTCGGATTTGCTTTCTAGAGGGACCCCATCCGGAGGTTTCTT
>VYXF01009399.1:33710-61599 GCA_013397295.1 Polioptila caerulea
ACGGGATGTTGAGATGCATTTATTGCTCTTAATAATGACCTTATTGTCTTGTGAAAATTTACTTAGTGTTGTCCTACTGTTGCTGTTGGACACACAATGACACACATGGACACTTTTGGTGAAGAAGGCATAAAACTATTTATTAAAACATTTGACTTCACATTTATAGTATTTCCACACAGACCAGGGATTGGAGGAGAAGTTGGACACCTCTCCCATCCCATTGGTCAAGACAACTGCCCATCAGTTGTTTTTTACTCCAAGAGAAAGTATGTAAACAACCTTGTCTTAACATAAACATGTTTCTAATTGTAACACCCGTGTGTGAGAAAGAACTAGGAACTATGAAAAACATCAAGCTGTAAAGTGCACCAGAAAACTGAAAAATTAGAGCAACATCCCCCATTCACATTTTTATAAGTATCAGATTAAGCCATGTTTTGGCTTTCATGCAACAAACAGAGGACTGTGTTTTGTCCATTGTACATTATTTTTTATTTACTCTGGGTAAAAAATAAGTACTTAAGGATGCTCTAAGGCACCATTTTAAGTACAGCCAAGAGAGCTTTAGAAAACATTATACAGAAAATGCACAGTCATTTAAAGTTGACTCTCATATGAAGTTCACAACTACTCTAATAGTTGGAACAAAGGAACTAGGTGGCATTGTCTCTCCTCAACCACCCTAAATCAAATATAGACACAGATAGAAATTTTTAGGTTCTACTGTGCAGTATGAATAACTACATTTCAAATGGCTTTGCATCCAAGGATGACCTAAATACCTCAAAAATGTTGAATCCCATCAATCATATCTGATACAGATTTCAAGAGTGGCATTTCAGTATGCCACATCTTGCAGGGTTGTGCCAAATAAGTTCCATTCAAGAAAACTGTGTTGAGCTGACCTTTTAAGAATGATGATAGTGAAGATGCTGTTCCAACATAGCTGTGTTTTCCATCTTTTTGTGTTGTCATCACGTTCAATGTGACCCATGTGCAATTGATTTTATGTTACTTAAGGCTTTTC
Organism: Polioptila caerulea; assembly: GCA_013397295.1. Lineage (NCBI taxonomy): Eukaryota > Metazoa > Chordata > Aves > Passeriformes > Certhiidae > Polioptila > Polioptila caerulea. The sequence continues at coordinate 34,741 of VYXF01009399.1, forward strand.
ATAAAGAGTCACTTTTTTCAGGTCATAAAAATTGTGTTATTATACCTTCATTGGGTCTACAAAGTCAGAAATTTAGTAGTAACTGAAACTAATGGGGATTTGACCTGAATAAAAACCTAGCAAAACACATTAAAAATTCTCAGATTCTATAGTCATTTAAAGAATGTAATATACCTTATCATGCAATCAGTTGTGTATTGGGAGATTTTTTAGCAATTAAGCATGGCACTCTATATTTGTTTTTTTCAACATGATTTTACATTCGTGTGTATTTGAATGCTTTTTTAAAAATTTGATTTTCACTTTCAGTGTATCATATTATATACATATAGTTTTCTGTCCATCCAAGGATATGTCTACAGAAAGGGATATCATCTTTGCAGTAAATTGTACTGGAACTGGATAGCTTTCAGAAGAATGTGATATATTCATTTAAGGCTCAAATTAGATTGTCTGTTTTCATCTCTACTCACTACCCTATTTTCTCCATGATTTACTTTAACTTCCAGACCTTGGGGAAACATCAACCAACTCCTTAAAAAAATATAATCAATGCACTGAAAAAGTATTTTCCATCTTCCACATTGCAGACCCTAGTGCTACATCCTCATTTTCATCTTGGAAATAATGATCTCACAGAAACTATTTTTAAAGCCTGGGTTCAAATCTAGCTCTGTATTAAAATGGAATGAGCAGAAGTTTTCCATCTCTTGCCTAGAAAAGACTTTGTCACGTTTCAAACATATGCATTAACCCGTGGTTATTGCCTTTGTCAAAAGACAGAAAATAGAGCGCTCAAAACTGAGCGGTAAGCCAGTGTTACAAAACAGTGCTGGAATTTCAGTTGTGTCCTTTTGATCCCAACCAGGCTCCATAAGGAGGTCAGAAGGAGCCTCTAGGGGAATTGCTCCTCAGGCTCATGCCCACACAGCCAGACCTGTTGCTCACCTACTGCTGGGTGCCAGACCACGGCAGATGCTGCCCCAGCAAGTCCCTCGCTCGATGCCAAATGGAGCCACCTTCTATCTCTCCAGACTAGTCTTATCCAGTTTGTTAGCAGGCCAATCCCTGCTGCTTTAATATTTATCTCTAACCAAAGATTTCATAAAATGAACCTAAACTAAGTTTTTAAAGATCAAAGCAGTCTATATAATCTGATTACCTGCTAGGAAATGATAAATCTAAACACCCTGGAACCACTCAGGTTTGACAGACTAGTGGCCCTTGAAATCCTAAAGTATCAGTGACAAGCAAACAAACACTTTCTCATCTGAAATCTATATTTTGAAAACACTCTATAGCTTGTTGGGCAAAAATAAACAGATTAATGCCCCATGCACCTGATATTTTGTACAGCCTGAGCATTGACATAACAAGCTTATGAAGTTGGGGCCAGGCCGATTCTGATTCCAGGAACACAGCAAGAGATTGATTAAAGTGAGCTTTATACCATCTGTGGTCAGGTTATGCTTGGTATAGTTCATCTCCCTGCAATAGTAGCAATAAATATGCCATTAGAGAGAACAGGTTTTCATGAATTGAGAAAAGAAATAGGAGGTGACTAGGAAGATGGCTTCTGCTTAGAGGCAAGGATTTGAGGCAGAGTGGCTCCCCGTCACCTGTGAGAGAAGATCGTGCACAAAAGAAAGCTAGTACTGGGAGATGCTCCCTCAGAAATGAATTTATTATTCAAACTTAGATTCATTCCAATATTTATTCAATTAAATTTGGTATAGGCATTTTGGCAGAAGTTCAAAGTCTACATTAGCAAGACAGCAGCAAAATATATATCTGGTTAGGAATGACTGGCTCTCGACTGCATCACTCTACTAATGAAATTGAAAGTGAAGACCAAATTATAGCCAGGACATAAACAGGCACAGTTTAATTGTATTCAGTGGTATGGTAGATATTTTTGCCAGATTTAAGTTTTGCCACAGAAGGTCAGTCTGTAACTAGTACTTTTTTCTCCACACCTTCGACTAACACTGAGCAGCTGTCCCTCCCACCACAAAAATTATTTGATTCTATGTACATGCCATTTCTGATCCATCCACAGCATAGGCCTTGTGCCAGCTCCTGCTGTGGGTGGTTTGGCAGGGGACTCCATTGAGATCTGCATTACCAGCACACATAATCACCAATGTCAGTTGTTAAATATGAGGCAGTTTTTTATCAAAGGAAAAAGCAGAGATTATAGTTTGTGATTAATCTCCTGTTTAATGTTTTCTTGTCTCCATCATCCAATTGAACCCAGAAAATACTTGTTAGAGCCTATAAACGTTTTAACACTGAACTCATAAGAGGTGGAATACTACAGGAAACACTTTCCATGTTTAAGAGAAGGCAAGAAGTAGGTAGCTGAGAACAGTAACATGTATAATTTTAGCAAGTAAAGCAATTCTGTGTTCTCAGGTCCACTTACACTGGAGTAATTCAGATACACTTTTGATGCTATTTTCATTGGGATTTTGATATAAAATTTGCCAAAATGGATTATGTGTGGATATATAGTAATCAAAATGAGGCATATTTCTAATAGTAGTCTATATTTGTGAGTTCCTCAGGCATGTACAATGACGGTTGAACCTGCTCTGGAGCAGTGTCTTCTCCTCAAAGAGTACGTAATCTATGCTTTTAATTAATGCTATCATGATTATATGTATTCTCTCAGATGGAGTTTGCCAGAGTAGACCCTGCTTCTCAGAAATGTCTTCATCAAATACCTTTAGTATGGGATTAGAAAATAATACGAACAGAGCAAGCAGCTGTCATGAACTCTAATATCATCTTCTGGTGTTGTGTTTTAGAAACTATTTGATTATGAAGGAAGTCTGATAATCTCACTTTTTCTAAGAATGTCTTTTCTTACTGTCTTTCTGACAGAAAAATATTTTTCAAACTTTATTATGCCAGAGGCAGTCTTTGGATGCATCTCTGGATATTTTTAGAACTAGTCTTGGCTAAGAACATTAACCTACTTGTTACTTAATAGTTAAAGCTTTACTCCTCTTTTGATCAATGTAATGTAATTTTTTGATGACCAGAATAGCTCTTAAAATGTTAAGTGTGCACCTCATTTTTAGACATTAAGATTAACATACCCAACTCCCATTAGCTTTGTTGATGCATGGATTTTCAGATAAATGTTGCATTTGATCAGGCTAATTNGGATTTTGTGGTTCTTTTTGTGGTTTATAGGCGCTTTTTTTGCCTATAAACAAAGCCATATGCCAGACTCAGGATGGCATGTCTTTTTGATCATTTAATACCACAGAATCTTCCTGGGAACCTTAAGCCATAAAAGAAATACATTTTGCAAGTTATGTACCTTTCATGTTCTTGGTCTCATACAGATAGATGATTGACTATTCTTATCATTTTGAAGCACTATTTTTAAGCATTAAATTCTCGTTTGCACATCTTAAAAGACATCTTCTTCTTTTGAACCTAAAATTTAAACCAGGTCCAAAAAAATCCGTATTTTGGATCTTCACTCTGTGAAGCAGTGACTCTCCATTACAAGCTAGGAATCCATATGGCTGCTTTATTTGATCTTCAGTAACAGAATCCTTTCAGATTTATTTATCTATTTAGACAAAATTAAACAGATTAAGATAAGGAGCCAAGTTCACAAGAAAGAGCTAGCCATGGCTTAGGGAGCATGAAAAACTGATCTGTGGTTACCATGGTGACTGACAACACTCCCAAATGCAGGTCCAAGATTTGTCACTACTTTTGCTACATCTCCTAAGTTTAGCATTACTGAGGGGTACTCTGGGTCATAAGCCTAAGATAGAAAATTATCAGTTCTTAGGTTGGTTTTAGGGTCAGTTTTATCTTCAGCTTAAGTGAGTAGAAAATGCGTGTCTTGGGGAGGGCCAGCAGAACAATCCCATTGCACAGAAGTTTAGGTAACAGTACTCACCCAGCCACAGACAGAGGTGTGCATAACACATGCATAGGCTTTAAGTCAATCACAAAATAACTGCCTGACAACGTGTGAGTCATAAATTTTAGAAGGGGGGTTTAGAACCCTGTGGGGTTTTTTTCACATAGGAGGCAAAGGGATGGGCTTCACATCTCCAGTAAAACATTTTTTTGTGTTCAGATGTTTGCTGTGCTTCTGATATTGTGAGAAAAAGCCACCAAGTGAATTCTAAACATAGGGAACACAGTTTTTTCCACATACTTCAGTTTTAGGTAAAGCCAAATTCACTTTGTGTGAATTTTCTAAAATTTAGACCAAGGCACATATCTAGTAAGAAAATTGTAGCACCATTGCTGAAATTTCAGAAAGTTGATTGCAGGTGGAAACAGAAATAAGTGCAGGAATGGCATAATTACTAAAAGGATTTTCTGAAACTTGCATTTTATTTGCAAGAGATCTTGAAGAATCAGTCATATAAACACAATTGCCCAGTGGTATCTAATTACATTACCAGGATACACTTGTCACTGGGATTATGTGCTGCAGTAAGTGCAATAATAAATAATATCAGAGAAGGATTTGCTGAAGAAATTCCAAAGGCTGAATCGCCATTTTTGTTAAAATAATTACAGTTGGGAAGAGTTTCAAAACTGCAAGAGAAGCCATTCACTTAAACCATGTAGAAAGGATTAAACAGTGGTGGTGGTATATTGAGATCGTCTTTGGCCCATCCTCAACATAGTTGAGAGTATGTGAGTACTCACAAAATTCTCAGCTCAGCAGGAATTTTCTACATTAAGTTTTGATGTGTTCTTTTTAATTCCCCCCTTAAGTAACATCTATTGGGAGACATATTTCAAGTAAGACAGGTTTTCTTTCTTTATTTTTACATCATCAGCCACTCATTTCTCAAAACTGAGAAATGAAAGGCTAAATCTTGACCAAATAGGAAAAAAGAGTGGAGAATATAGGCTGCCTGTATGAAAAAATATATGGGGGGCCAAAAATCTTTATGGCACCATACCTGAAATAAAACTTGTCTGTCCCTGGAGTAACTCCTGACATTTAAAGCCTTGGGACTGTGGATAGTATTTGCCCATCGTACTGGAAAAAATCCAGACCCAGAGGTTCTCATTCATGTTTCTCTTACATAGAAGACATTACCTTTTTATTGATGTCAATCAAAGTGATCATTTATATGCCTTAAAGACTGAAGATCTAGGGCCAAGAAACTTTGCTTTTGTAATTTCCTCATTTCAAGAGCCTTCATGTGAGGAGTTATCTTTAAGCATATCCAGTGCAAAAGGCTAATAATAGGAGTCCATTATCTGTAGACTATTATAGCCTACCATGAAAAGATTGCTTGTTCTTTAAGGTAAGCATTCCTGATTTCAGATTGGAGGTAGAAGTCCTCTAGAGGCCTATTAATTTATGTCATAGAAGTAGACAGACAGACTTGTGCACTGTACCATTGCCTATGGAAGAAGCTCTAAAAGATGAATTGGGAAGCTATAATTCCCTGCAGGTACCCATCTATGAGTTAGGAGGGGAACTGGATTAAGATGCTAAGAAAACTCTTCTTATACTTCCTCCTAACTACTCCTCTGGGGAATAACTAAGATGCTGAATTTAATAAGGCTTGAATCTGGAACGGAATTCACACAGCTAAAAGGATTTTTGAGGGTAAAAACTCTGGCCATACTTATGAGATTCCTTTGGTAAACGAAAAGAAATCAAAGAGAGAATGTGAATTTTTGTTGGATTGTGTCCCATCTACAGTAAACTGCTCATTTTAATTTTGAATTCCTGCTTCTTTACTATCTTCAATTAATAAAACACATTTTGTTTCTAACTTCTAAAAATCCAAGCAACCTCAGAACATTCTAATATTAAGAGAAGAATGAAATGGAACTAGGCAAATGGAAAGAATTCTTGGTGGCAATGTCCCATTCTTAGATTAATTTCTTTGAACAGTTAAATATAAACTATGAAGTTTTCATTATGTAGTTAATTCCATAGGAACATTTGTTATTTTTTTTTTCAGTGGTGTCTAATACCAGCTTTAGTCTTCATTATTATTGTAAAAGCTAAGTGACAAATAAGGACTTTTCTAAAACTATTTGAAATATATTTCAAATGCAGAAATACTATTCCATTAGATAAACACTAAACAGATAAACATGTCATGGACACCTTTGAAGGCTAATGAAAAAAACTCTTAAATGTAATATCACAGTAAGTGCTACAATATCTCTGCTGGATTTAAACACCCCAAATTTGTTGTCCTTCTGACCTTTGAATATCTGCAAGATCATAAATTTAAAACTTCCGTGCCCTTAAAAGGAAATGGAAAAAGTCTCAATTATCTGTGCTAAGGAATATTGTTCTTTTGAAAGCACAAACTGTGTTCTGATAGTACTGCAGAATACAAGACTAAAAAAAAATGTAAAATTAGTATATCTTTATGCTTCCTTTGAATCAAGCAACCTATAAAATATACATCACAGAAGAAAAATGTAAATCCCTTCCATATATTGAACAACATTTTTCTGTAGGAGACATTTTATGTGAGTCACAAATTACAAGGAAAAGCATAGCTAGAGTGCCTGTGATTTTCCATAGATACACCACCCCATACTGCTTTCACCTTTTCAAAATCCAAAAAGCGTTTCTGAGTTATATTCAGAGGTGACTAAGTCTGGTCTGTCATGGGCTGTGACACAGTAGCGTATGGACCAAGGTAACCAGGGATCAGGAATCCCAACAGTTTGGGTAAACAGAGACACCAACGTGCATCTCCCATAGGTGGCAACAGGAAGATGTTTACAAAGTGATAAAAATGAGCCAGACAAGTGACTACTGTGACGAATCTTCAAGCTTCTGCTTTCCCTCTAAATCTTCAGTGTTACGTTAAAATGTTCTTCATCAACAATGTCACCCATTTGACAGTTAAGCAAGCTTCATGTGCTAGAGCAGGGCAGATGACCTGGCTAGTTTTAGTGGAAAGGTTTAGGAACATCTGAATTGAATGACCCAACTCTGAGTTCAGTTGAAGCTGAAAGAACAATGAGAAATTTCTTCAGGCAGGTGATGCTTCTTTCAGGGTCACTTAAGAACTGTGTACAATGAAATTGGGTAGTGTTTGAGAAGCATTTGGAGACCCTTAGATGTAAAATGCTATTAAATGATAGTATAACTATGTATTTATTTATGAGAGAGGCTGAACTGGGATTGGCTTTCTGTCAAAAACTGTCAGACAGAAATAGGATTCCTTCTGGATAGTTGTCTTGAGGATTCCTCCTGCTAGCTAAGAGATTTTCTTGGAGAGATTTGCCAGTGTATTAGGGGCCAGTAGATAGGACACAAGACTAGATATGAAAATAATTTTATTCTACTAATGCCTCTGACCTTAACTATTCTGTGATCTTTGACATGTCATTATTCTGCATTCCTTTTCTTTCCTACATATTGTCAAACATTTCTTCTTTTGCAAATTTGTAAGAGCAAAGAAAGGAGAAGGGGCTTATGAGCTCCAATGACACAGAGACATTGCAATAATGACTTTATAGGTTTCTACCCACCTTCAACCTCTGTCTAGCTTCTTGTCAGAGGCAGTGACTGTCTTCTGGTACATATTTTTGTGATGAATTAAAAAAGGAAATCCAATGATTATATTGATGTTTACGCAATGTCACTACTGCTGTTGTTATCACTGCTAATACTATTCATAATTATAATTAAGTTGTATAAAAATAGTTTAGCTCTACATTAGGGTCTCAGACTACAAGTTCACATAACAGAGACCTCCTGGGCATCTGAATGTGTCAAAAGCAGACATCAGTCTCATTTTGGTTACAGAAAGAACTGCAATGCATTCTTCCTGGGCTTGATCTGAACAACAGAGTGACCTGGAACCCCACCAGATTTATGCAGGTAGTAAATTAATTCTTTTCAGAATGTGAAGAAGCCATAGGACATTCATATTTTTTTTCTTTAGAGGTACACTGAGAAATGTATGCATGAGGAAGATTGTAATTTTCAGTTAGTTGCATATTCCTATAAAATAGTCATATTCAGAACAATCAGATTAATCTATAATCTGTCCATGAAAAATTCATGCTTTGACTTTTCCTTCAAACATTATGCCTTATTGATTTTCAAATGTCATGAAAAGGACATGTAATTATTTAGCACAGAAGAAAAACAGGTTTAAATCTTTCAATAAACAGAAGAGACAGAAGACTCATAACAAGAAACGACAGTTTGCAGACCTTATTTCATAAATAATGGAAAAACAAACAGAAAGAAAGTATTAACCATCTAATTGTGATAAATCAGCTAAAGGAAGAAAATGCAAAATATTTTCTGTGATTATCTGAAATGGCTTTTTTGTTCATTCCTTTTAATCACATTTTATACTTTGTGGAGTTTTTTTGGTTTGGTTTGGTTTGTTTTTATTAAAGCCAGTACAAATTACTTTTTGTTGCTAAAACGTTTGCAGACAGAGAACACAAGGTTAGTTCTATGAAAATAACCTGAAATTTAAATTTATGTTTGCATATGTGAGGATGTGTAGTAGGGTTGCTTGGACACCTATCCAGTCAAGAAATAAGAACAGTACCACATAACTTTGTTGATCAAGGCCTCCAACACACATACTCTGTAAAAAAAACCACAAAACAGTTCATATTCAGTCCCTAAAATGAATAACTTTTTAAAGAAGCTATTTGAATTCTGAGTATTTTATAAATTCGAAGGAACTGCAATCTGCTCATAGATATGACATAAGAAAAGGATTTAAATAAATTATTCATAAGAAGCCATTCACTCATTTCTGTCCTAAAAAATATCCATCAATATCTAGTGTATCTAGTGTTTATATGATGAAAAAATGTATAAATAACAGATATGTGTGTGTGTGGTCTATATTATGTTTGAGAAATGTAAAGAAAAAACTTTTAACTTCAACCTATAATTAACAGTTTAAAAACAATTTATTACAGTAACTTTTACAATAAAATTTTCAGCTTTTGTCTGCAATATATTGTTCCACAGGTCAGTTGTGTAGGGAGGAGTTTGACAGCTGAGTCCCAGAATTGACAGTGGTTGTGTGTACCCTTGATATAGTTAAACCAGCCAAAAATTCAAAACTGAATAATATTTTCCTCAAAGTACTGAAGCTACTCTAATCTCGTGAACCTGCTGTAATATTGGACAGGAGAAAAATTAACTGTTTGAACATGCTTCTGTATAAGAAAAATAACATCTTTTCTTTAAATGACTATAAATTCATTCCATAACAGAAGATACTCTACTGCAATATTATATAGCTTCAGTTCTCTAAAACTGTAGAAATCTCAGTTGTCCACAATGTAATCAGATGGGACGTACATTCAAATGTAGACTGTGACCTAAACTGTATATTTGGATGTGCAAGGTCAGGTCTTGAATCCATAGTTGTCAGTAGGACCTCAAAGGAATGTGGACACCCTCAATGGAAATAATTCGGGAGTCAAAGACTATAAGAATTTTGTTGTGTTTAAAGTAATAAATCCAAAACCCAGGCCCTGATATAGCACATGAATAACATTTAGGTACTCTAGTTCTCCTTTTATCCCCCCACACCAACCTGTGCCCGTGAGTGTACAGAAGCAGTGACACAGGACAAATTCTGGGACATCTGATCTCTGTTGTACAACTAGCTCAGCATTTTAGCTCTCATTTTCCTGAAAACTCCAAAGTGATGTGGTCCATCATGCCCTCTAGAAACTTCACTTTAGGTGTGAGATTAATGTTAAACAAATAAACCTCACAGTGAACATTTAAGGAATCTGATTTTGAGGCTGTGATGTCTGTGAAGTGACTATTGTATTAGCAAACTCGTAAACTATTCCTAAGATTTTTTTGGTAAAAAACCGTTTCTCTATGTCACTACTGCCCAAGTACCAGGGAAAGGACTATGCTAACAATTGTACAGCATAGATAATCACATTCTCCTTCCTGGAAAAATCTCTCTATCCATTCATGAGTTTGCAGGACAGCATACTGTCTGGGAATTCCCTGGCAAAAATAAAGAGATTCAGTTTCTTTTTCTTTTACAATTCACAGACCCTGATACATTTCAAAGACTTTTTCAGGCTGTAAGTAGTTGCCTCAATACAAAGTTTTACTCTCAAGCATATAGCATATCTGCATTTTTTTTTTCATTATTAAACACAGCATCCTTCAAAACACAGGGAGGTTTTATTTCCAGTATAGAATTAATCATTATTTAGTGTTTACTGTGGGAGGAAAATCATCATTGTGTGGGTAGCAGAAACCAGTAATAAAGAAATCCTAATTACATCATAAATGAGATTCATGTAGTACTGAGAGGCTTGGTTTTAGGGCAGCTACACTGTGTGGAGAATCTGTAAAGGAATAGGTTTCTCTGACTTCATGCTTAGTTATAGACTTTAGGAGACCTGCAGTAGTACAGTTTGTGTGAATGTTGAGTAATAAATATAAAGAAACCTTTTTCTTACTGCCTTCTTGAAAATATGCATTTCTAGTATAAAGAACATGTAGCACTTGTAATTAATACTCCTGAGAACAATATATTTTCTACTTTACTAAAAAGAAAATTTAAGCTGAACAAGAATATCCTTGAGATTTTTGGGAATGGTACTAGTCCTAATACTAGTTTCATTATCTGTCTAATACCAGGCTAAAAGGGCATATGACATGAATCTCATAAAGGAGCTGAAAATTGAAGGGAAAGCATCTTCAAATATTACTCACTAGTCCCTTAAGTAGTATCTGGTTCTTTCCCATGCATTTTCACACTTAAAAAAAAAATATTTAGTAAATTATCTTATTAAGTTTACCCAGGGATGAGTGAGTGTGTGTGTGTGTGTGTGTGTGTGAGACAGGAAGGCTTGGGGGCTGCATGTGTTACAGTAGGTTTTTTGTCATGTAATTACTTGGAAGAGTCTGAATTCCTGAGGCTTGTCAGACAAGTGATATTTGTCTGATTTAGGTAAAAGATGTTAGGTAATGTCTGAAAGAGCAGAAGGTACTTGAACAGAATATTTCTTCAACTAACATACATAGTACTTGGAGTCACATTTGGTAAGAGCTTTGAATTGTAGCTACCACTGGGGCTGGCAACACATGTTCAGACGTGACTGAGTGGGGGAGGTATGTTTGATTGCTAAAAAAAATAAAATAGAACTGAAGAGGAGGTGTATTCCAGAAAACTAACCAAATTGCTAAGTTTTGGAGAAATGAAGATTTTTTTAAAGGTTATACTATCTAAAATACTTATTATATTGTTTAAAGGAACCAGCAGGAGGATTATTACATTTTAGAAGAGATGGAGAGGGCACCTTGAGACAGCACTACCTGTTCTTAAATTCATTGGGAGGGAAACTGAAAGTGTAGAAACTTCTAGGCAAATACCAGCTCCTTCTGCATTAGATTGTTTTGCCAGGGAGGATTCACCTCACTAACTAAGTGTGCACGAAAAAAAATATGTGATTTCTGGCTTTCTCAGGGTCCTCTTTAGTACATGGAGATTTTATCATCATTCTGGCTTAGATAATGCTCCTGTTTCAATTTTTTCATTTTTCCATTGCAGAAAAAGAAAAATATCACAAAAACAGTCTGTTGGTTTGAAAATCAGAATGTGACCAAAATTTCTTTTTTTTTTTGCTATTATTTCCGATGTAATAAATGTCTCTTCTATAATTTATATTTAAAGAAGTTGTTTTTCTCCATGTTCATGATGTATATCTCCCCTTTTGGGAAGTGAGATGAATATATATTTGCTGTCTTCTATGCATTTATTGTCTCCTGTGATCACTAAGGAGATTCCACAAGGATTCCACTAAAGGGATTCCACAAGCAGGTGAGGTGAATTTTCCAAAGGGATTTTATACCCAAGATTGTAGATTAATCTCTTTCTGAAAAACCAAGAGAGCAAGATAGTAGAAAATTTCACCCAGAAGCAATTTTCCAGTTTATTTAATTTTCTTGTAGATTTTATTAATTTGCCTTCAAAATATTTTCTGTTAATGTCTTCGAATTTGGAATCTGATCTTGTGAAAATAATTCATACTTTCAATTGCCAACTGTTATCTCTTTCAAAGCTGTTATTTACAGTTTGTCAGAAAAATGCATCTTGACAACATCTGTGACAACTTCTTTTTTTTTACTTTTTAAAGAATTGGAGTGTTGGTTGGTTTTTTGAGAGTTTTTTTGTCTTTTAAAGGATTCAGCCCAGTGCTCAAAATCTGAAGGATTGAACCTAAATGCATGCCTGTCTGATGGATTTAGACAATTCATCTACCTGCAGCTAGATGAGAAAGAATGAGATCCTGCTGTCTTCTCTTTGATATACCATCCAGTATGTTCATCTTCACAATGAAAAGATACTAGTTCAATGTGAATAAATGCAGACAAAATTCTCACTTGGTATTAACTTTTAAAGTAAAAATTAAATGTAGGAAAGGACTAATCCTTATGACAGTTTTTTGCTGTGAGGATGGGTAACTGAGGGACTAGAGCATGTGAATTTTAAGTGTGTTAACTTCACGTTTTGCAGCTTTCCTCTGAGGCATTCTAGCAGTAAAAAGATTAAAAGGAGTTGCCTGTCTAAAAAAGCAAAGTAAATCTTTTTTAATAACAGACAAAGAAAAGATGATGCTGACTTCATTGTAGCAAAAATCTACAACAACCAGGTGAAGGCTGCTATGTACTAAAACAGTTTTCTAGTTTATATTCTATTTCATGAATGCACAATAATGTTGCATCTGGTTAGAATTATAATTTCTGTGTCAAAAATCTTGCATTTCATGGCATTTATTGCTGAGAAAATCTTATTTTTATGTATGTCACATATAAAACCAACTGTTTTAAACTATCAGTGTGTGAATTGATGATTATAGTATCAGGATTTTAGGCAGGGCAGTTTGTCCTTAGAAATTCAAAGCTGTCTGCATTGATAGCATAAATGATTACATTTTTCCATAGCATAAAATGGGGTTTTGAAATAACTCTGTGATATATATCTCTTATGTTTATTGTTAATTGTTCCCTATTTTCTGTGTTAGTTTTTAAATTCTGGTTCTGTACATGTGTGCTAACTTTTTGTTTGTGGTTCCAAGTACATCCCACATAATGTGAACACAATCATAGAATCATAGAATGTGTCAAGTTGAAGAGGGCCCATAAGAATCACTGAGTCCAACCCCCTGCTCCCTTCAGGACTGTGTAAAACTAAACCATACTACTAAAAGCATTGTCCAGACACTAAAACTGTGGCTGGTGCCATGACCACTTCCTTGGTGAGACCATTCCAGGATCATCCTCTCAGTGAAGATTTCCTAATGTCCAATCTGAACTTCTCCAGCCACAGCTTTTTTCAATTTCCCTGTGGTCACCAGCAATTGAGAGATCAGCAGCTCTGCCTCCATGATGAGGTACAAACTGATTTCAGGCACTCTTTGTAAGTCTGGCCTTCTCTCCCATCAATGTTTGAGTACAATTGTTTGCTCTCCAGTCTGGCACAAACTGGCTCTTTCCACAAGCAATACAGAGAGTATAGTAGGGGATTGGCCAAATTGATTTTATATTCATATTATTGGTGCTTGAAAGAGCAATCAGATATGCTCACTGTTTTTTTTTTTTCCTTTAGAATTGATTCCAGTAAGAGATTTCTTAACTTCTTACTTCAGCAATTTTTTTTCTTTTCTTTCTTTGCTTTCTTTTCTTTTTTTTTCTAACCACTTGTGTCTTTTTTCCACTAGAGACTCCTTAAAATAGATTTTTTCTTTTCTGAAGTGGATGTGCCAGATATTTCTCTAAGACATGGAATATAGAAAACAAAAATACAGTTAAGGCACAACATTGGAGAAATTGTAGTAGAAAAAGAGTAAATTTGTTGCATAAGTTCAAATGAGAGGGGAAACCGCTCTTCTTCTGAATCTTTCCTTCTTACTACTGGGAGTCAAAGTTATGCTTGATGTTTACACACAGTAGAAGAATTCTAGCACAGGATGCTGTAAAAACCCCAACATTCACACCAGAATATCCTAAAACTCATGACTGAAGAATTTAAAATTAGATCTCTACTGCAAATCAAGCAAGGAAAAAAAATTCTATCTGGAAATTGAGTCATACACATGCATGTTGACTTAGTTTTCAGGAAATCCTTCACTGTTTGCTTGTTCAATAGTCAGATTGTAACTAAAATTGTGTGATCCATTGTAAGTCGTTAAGTGAAATCACTGCAGGAGTGGCCTGTTCTGGAAAAAGAAAGACCTGGGTTGACAGCAGCTGTAAGCCTGGATTTTCAGGGACTGAAAAGTCTAAACAGAAGGAATGTATGGAAATTAATTTCCATGGACTCCAGGAACTCCTGACGCTGAGGGCTGCAGAGCTTGGATCATCTTGCAGTGCTAGTTTCCCAAGGGCTAGAGGGTTTGGTGTGTCAGAGGAAGGTGTAGCTCTGAACAAAACACAGTCATCTGTGATGTGTTGCTGTCCCCCAACACTGGCCTGGTCCTGCTTTGTAGCAGGCAGCTGTCAGGAGCTTGCACAGCCAGACAGCTTGGATATCCCTCATTGTCTGGGTCTCCTAATTCACTGAATGAGCAGCCATTGCTGTGCTTTCACATGGGCTCCACACCTGCCCTTCTGAATGATATCACAAGGACCAAGCAATATACCCATGGCAATGAGCATCTATGTGAGGGAGAGAAAACCAGATTCCAGCCAAAGACTGAAACTGCTGCATTTTCCATTCTTTCCGCTTATCCAGCTGCTCTAACGCCATACAAGAGAAAGCTCTGGAAGCAATCAATATTGCCTGTAAACAGTTCTATAATGCCAGGTGTTATATAATTGGTAGGGTATATTATAAAATTTGAATTAATATTAATTATTTGTAGCGATTAAACAGACAAACTAGTAACTCGAGCATGCTCAACACCTGTCTCTGACTTGGTGCTAACTGGAAAAAGCTGAGTCCTATTAAACTCTCTTGAAATTCAGAGAAGTCTACCAGAAATACTCTGCAGCTTGCACTGATGCTCAGACTGTCTGGTCATTGTTTGACACAGCATGGTATGGGCCAAAACTCAGTTAGACACAACTGAAACAAGTTAGCACAAAGATAGTCAGATTTAAGACCTCAGAAATGTTCCTTGTAAGTGCATACATTATGGCTTGTTTGCTTGACATCTGCCAGGGAAGTATTATGGGAAATATGGACATATGAACTAGATATTACTGCATCCATAAGTAGCTGCAGAAACAGACAGCTCTTGAAAAATCTGAGCAATACTCCTTTCTGTTGGTAAATTATTGAACCCAACATGAAACTAGAGGGGGAGAAGGAAAGGAAGAGAAATGTGGTAATAAAGGTAATAAATGTGTGTATATAACACAGCATTAATATGAAAATAGTTGATCATTAAGGAAATTTTCAATGCGATTTCTTATGACTCCATCTCTTGAAAATGTCATGGAACCAGATTCCTCAAAATGGGGAATATCACCTCTGGAACTGCTTTGTGGTAAATCTGGAGATAAGAGTTGCTATTGCCAGCTTCTCAATGTTTCTTCCACTCATTGTCACTCTGCAGCAGTGATTCTATAGTAACTGGGGAGTGACCTCAGTACAATTCACCATAAATGTGAACTCTCCTTCAGTTGGCTCTTCTCCCGCATTTCTAGTAAGATTGTCTGCATTAGTTATTTGTTCTTTTCAGAGGCTGAGTGCAGTAGGAAGCCATTCATCATCATGTTGAAGGTCAGTTCAGACTCCTGTAATTTAATTTCTTTGTGTGCTTCTTCTGTCTGTGTCTGGTCTGTGGTAAACAAGACAGCTTGCTCCCATATTTCAGTTTGACCCTGGCTGAGCAGATGAAGACTATTGTAGCAGCTACTTTGTGTTCATCTTGTCAGAATGAGCCACAGATGAAAATAAAATTTGGATTGACAATTTGTCCTAGGGTGACATTATGATGCTTGTATCCCCATTCGTGTGTGCTATGCTGGATATGTTCTGTGCCTTTAAGACGGACTCTGAAGAGCAAATGTTTTGTTTGGGTTTTGCTATCAGTCTCTCCCCCATGGCTGGCAGGACACTGGCAGGGACGGGGCAGTACCTGGTGCTGTTTTTCAGGTTTTTTTTGCTCTTGCTCTTGCTTTTCGCTGCTTGCTCTCGCTTTGGCTTCTGCTTGCTNGCAAGCAGCTGCCCCAGCGCCAGAGGAGTGATAACAGCGCGACCACCCCTGAGAGAGAGAGAGAGACTGTCTGAATTGTCATCTTTTTCAGAGCAGTGCAAGAGTGGTGTCACCTGGTATTGTTCATTTTGTGTGCTGGGGGGTGCTGTGCCTGTTAAATAAACAGGTTCTTTCCACTTCTCTCTGAGGAATTCTTCTCGAACCGGTTGGGGGAAGGGGCCGTGGGGGTTTGCTTTCTGGAGAGGCTCCCTTTGGAGATTCTCTCCCAAATTTGCCCTGAACCAGGACACAATTCCACGGTGCAGATGGCCACCTGAACTAGCAGTACTGTGTTATTGATCTTTTAAAAAAGCTTGCTTCTCAGGTACTGGTCAGCTTTGAAACCTAAGGAAAACCGCAGGGTCATGGCTGGCATTCCAGACTGCAAACAGATCACAGAGGGAGAGATGACAGCACTGAAGTTTAAATGCATTGACTGTTTAAGACTAATACAGATTAAATCTAAGAGTAACAAGGTCAAAAATCTCAGTTGCATGCTCTAGCTAATTTATCAATATAATTTAGCATGCAATAATGAGACTGAACTCACTCAACCCTACCACTGAGCTGTGCAAGCATTAACTTGTTAGTGCTAGTTATTTTCTCTCTCTGCCAACAAATTCTGCTTTGTGAATATTATCTGCTGTTTTATTGTTATGCATTGATGTTTTGTGCAATTTTGTTATTTAATATATTGTGATAATTAAGCTAAGAGCAGAATAACTATTAGTTTTTTGATGCTGCTTCTTTGGTTTAATATTTTTTGGATGGCCCAAAGTAGCTGTTTTCCAGCTTTCCTAATAAAAGGCATTCTCTCTCCTCACAAGCCTTTCTTCTATCACAGAAGAATCCTTTAAATTTGAAGGGACCTGTTGAGCTTCTCCGGTCCAAGAGCCCTGCTTGAGAAGCTTGCCCAGGACCCTCTCCAGTCAGGTTCTGAATATCACCACAGAGGGAGAATTCACAACCTCTCTGTGCAATATTTTACTACCATCACTGTAAAAGAACCCTTTGTGTTGCTTGCTTGTGTTCAGATGGAATATAATCCTTTGTGTGTGTTTTCTTTTTCATTTATCTCCATCAAGTCTTTCTTCTTCTGTCAGCTGGCACTCTTGAGAGAGCCTGGCTCCCCCTTCATCACTCCTTCCCACCAAGTATTTATTATATACATGGATAGGTTCCCCCTCCAAGCCATTTCTTTCCCAGACTGAATTTTATCTATATAGACAAAGATGTAATTAAGAACGTCTAAAAGTGAAATAAAATACACCTTTCCCAACTGAAATTTATCTGGAGGCATTTGTGCAATAATAAGTAGGAGGTTTTTTGGGTTTCTATATAGCACTTGTATTTTTTGTTCCTTTATTTTTCTTTTGTTTATTTGCTTTTCTTTCAGAGACTTCCTTACTTTTTTTTAAATTTGAATTATTTTTATTTATTGAACCTGTTATGTCAATGTTACATTGTGTCTCTAAACTAAGGAACTCTTTTCCCAGGGTTTCTTTGTTTGATTTGTTGGGGTTTTTGTTTTCAGATCTTCACCAATGCTTTCTTTGACTCCTATAGAAAATACCCATATCCTGTGAGTTTTATGAACATCACCTTTTAGAAGGAAGACCTCATGTTTTTCCTGTAGATGTTCAATAATGTGGCTACTGTTAGCAATAGCCCTGGTAAAGTATAAATAAAAGGTTATTTGTGGTAGTTTTATTTCTAAATGCTAATAGCATGGCATCAGCTCATAAATCATTAGTGATGAGCTCCTAATTATGTGCCAGCATCACAGTGGGATCCAGCCTAATACCAGAAATTTACATATTCATGAATACACCCATATTCGTGCATGGAAAAATGCAGAATACAGCAGAAATCAAATAGTCTTAGTTTTCTCCAAACTGTTATTTGGGTGAATGGCCTCCTCTCCTACCATGCTGCTTCCAGCTATTTACCTATGATATATATCCAAATTTCAGAAAGTTTTCTTTGGAGTTCAGTTTTAGACTGTACATAGTTTCAACTTGTCCAAAAGAATGTGTGTAGTCTGCAATGTTACAGGTAATGAATACCTCCTATAATTGGTGTCCTCTCCATTTCTACTTGCTGACATGAATTTTGAGTTAAAAATATGGCTGGTGTATGTTTAGTCTAGAACTTATGGGCTATTATCTAAATTTTCTGTGATGTAAGTTGGAATTAATGTTTTTTTTTTTAAATCTACTCTTTCTTCAGTGGATATTTATAGTTGTCTGGAAATGGGAAATTTTGTTTTGGATAACGTAGACACTTCAACAGATTGGCTATAAGGGATGACTTGTACCTGCAAGCAGTAAGGACTGGAGGGAAGCAGATAGGCTTTATTTGTTGTGTTTTTACAGAACCTCACCTTACAGGCCCTAGAAAATATCAGCTCTATTGATGTGTAAACAATAAACCTTTCTCAGCCCTGAAAGAAAGTATTGTGAGAGTTTCTTTTCAGGCACAATTATATTCTCCAGAGTAAAACTTGATGTAAACATTATAACAAACACTTTTCTAATGTTTACTGCAGGTTCTCTGCCCTGGAGACTTGGAGGGTCTTTTCTTTTGTGTCCCTTTGAGAGCAATACTCTCTTATTTACCCTGCTCAGTCTTTGGATCTAATGTGGCAGCTCACCTGTAGATCTCTTTCAAATGACTCACTTCCTACATCTGTAGTAATTTTCATTTTTTTCATTGAAAACTTTAATTGAAAAAGATGTGCTGACACCTGAAACCCTGTCTCCTAAAGGGCTTTCTCTGTACAGGCTGCAGTGTCTGCTTGGGACTTCTTGGCTCTGCTGCAATTCAGACACCACTTATAGTAATTTTTAATTGAATATAGCTATGACCAGTTATGTGTATTTCCAAAGAAGCTATTATTCAAGGATCCCTAAGCAGTTTTTGCAATTAAGGATTACTATAATTCATATCAAACTTGCACAGTATGTAATGATAATTAGAAAATCAGTATGTCTAGCACTGAGCAATCTCTGTTTTAGAAAGTAACGTCTTAAAAATGACCTGCCAAGAAATCCAGAATGCCTATTCTCTTCTCACCTGTTCCCACTCAGCCCCACAAACTGTATGCCTGTGTTCCTCTCACACATACTGGAGTGGCATAGAGTCCTTGCTGCCCCACTGGCCAGATGCTGTTGGTCAGAGACTGGAGAAGCTCCTCCTGATGGCACATTTTTCCATGCCAGCTGAATCCCTTCCTTGTTATTCAACAGACTCTCTAGCACAAGACTCAATATTGGGCCATGTGACTGGGCTGCTGAGGCATGAAATGAAAGCTCAATATCAAAGGGAAATTGCACAAGGAATTTGTTGAGTCACCCAAAGAAGGACAGGGTGAAAATTGCCAAGTTGTTCTGCAACAGTGGTTTGCATAGTCCGAAAATCTGTCTTTGGCAGAGAGAAGTGTTGGGCACTTTCATATCATGTGCTATAAATTCAGTAGTTATATGGTAAGGAATAAAAAATCTGATTAAATGGAAAGTCTTTTCAGCTCTTAATTTTGAAATGTGCTTCTTTGCTCTCACCTTCCTTAGTCTACCACAGCAGTCTGATAGGACCTTCTCCTTTTCCCTTTGTCTCTTCTAGTTTATGCTTGAAATTGCAGGCAGAATCCTGCTCATCCTCTCAGCTAAGTATTTTTCCTGCATGCAGAGTCCACAGTGGTGTGTCACCAAGGTTGGGCCTGTCCTTAGGTCACGGACAGCTCTGATTCTGTCTGAAGGAGACTGAAGCATGGGCTGAAACCAGCAAAGTTTCAGTAGTGGTTCATGATCTTCATCAGAACAAAACAGGAAGAATTATCTGGTAAGAAAATGTGAGGTGTTTTTTATTACCCATGGTTCTAGAATGTTCTCATTTTATTCAAATCTACCTTTCATTATTTTAGTGACAAAAATCCTAGCATGCATATTGAAGTGAAAAATAAATTAAAATTATTATATTAATTATCACTACATGGTCCTATTGTATAGAAATGATACTGATGCATAAATTAATATATTGAAACCATACGGTCCCATACATGAATAGATTTTTAAATATTCTTAAGGTCACCTTTATCTTTATTAGATTAAAACACTTGATAGAGGGCCACTAATGTGGTAATATACTCTCCAGATTACATAACCAAGTAGCCTTCTAGTGCTAGTGCAAGCAATCTATTTTCCTGTTTACATGATGCTGCCAGTGGAATACAGCAGACGTTGAACTAAAACCATGTGAGGCAGCATTGTAATATTCCAGGCTTACTCAAGGTTTTGCCTTGCTGATGCTCACTTTTGCTTCTGTAATTTAGAAGACTTTTTATAAACTACTTTTATGAAACCCACTTTTATTGGAGCAGTTTCTTCTATGCTGAAATAATGTGTCACTTAGATATCTAGAAAAACCTATTTTGCAAATAACTCTAATAAAGGTTTTTTAAGAGTTCAGCTAAAAAAAAAGCCCAAAACCAACAACAATCTTATTCTTCCAACTTATCCAAATGTAACTTTCTCATGCCTACTCCTATCTCAGTGATATCCCTGTGGCTTTTAAACCTCCATTCTGCTGTGTATATCACTGGTCTTCTTACACACCAGGGAAAGTCTTTAAATATACAGAAATCTCCAGAAATGGGATGTGGCAGCTCAATACTGCAAGGTCATTTGAAGTGGTTTCTCAGCTGACTTCCTATTTTCCTAGCTCATGACAGGGGAAATCACTTTCCAGGATAACCTTCCTTCTTGGTGCAGAAAGATTAAGAATTTTGTCATCTATCAAATTGGGATTTTTTTAACATAATCAGAAACCCTTGAAGTTGAATAACGCTCACAAAGAGCAAGATACCCCAAACTAGGTTAAGAAAGGGGATAACATTTTCAAGGCATATTTTTAAACAATTAAGTTTCTCAATTTCTATAAGTGAACTTGGAAATTGCTGGTTTCAGATGCCTGACCTTAGTGGAGGGCTCATTCTCCCACTTTTTTTGTCTGGTTCTTTTCTGGCCCCTCAGTTATTTAAAATACACAGGGCAAAATTTACCCCTGACAAAATGCACCTCTGCCAGTGGAGTTCAGCCAACTGAAATAGGAAAATTCATATTTGAAAATTTTCTTAATTTCTTCAATTATTTTAAGTTTTGTTAATTTTTAGATGTGCATTTTCTAGAAATATGAGCCAGTAATATTCTCATATTTTCTCAGGTCATGTCTATAATTTGCTCTTGTAAGAGTATTTTTTTGCCTGCAGGAACATGGGTCTGCTCCAGTCACAAATCAGCAAATTGTTCAACATCTGTGGAGATACTTACTGTCACATGAGATCTCAGAATTAATAACATTTCTAGAAAAGATGGGAGATTTATTTGAATGACTCCACCAAGCTGTATTTATTTCATTTTGGTGGTCTTAGTCTAAATGTCATGTTGTTGGTATTAATTTTTAAAAATTAGGAAAAGCAAGTAAACTTTTTAAGCATTGTAAGATAATTGAACAGTTGTGCTTAATTGAATCTAAACATTGCCTACATTGAAATTAGAATAGTAATAATAGAATAAAATGTCACCCCAGGACATACACCTAAAACAAAAAGGTTTGAAAGGAGCTCTGGAGGCCCTGCTCAAAGCAAGCATTAAGTTCAAAGTTGGACTGAGCTGCTATAGGATTTTTCCAGTTGTACTTTAAATGCTCCAAAGACAGTGATTCCACATTGTGTCTGGGTTGTTACATTCCCATATGGAAGATTTATATACCCACAAGGCTCTTATAGGCAGTGCTTGTACAAATTCATAATGGTCTGCATCACGTACTTTGCGTGTGGTTTTAGATGTGTGCACAATGCTTAGTTTAATGACCCTCTTCCAATATTCAGCTCAATTTTAATATCAATTTTCTATTCTTTTACACTATAAGATGTACCTAAAAATCTCTTCTATATACACTGTTTTCCACTATTAAGATAGACAATAAATATTTCATAAAAAATCTTGACCCCCTCCCCAAAGTTAATGGCAAAGATCCCATATATTACAGTGAGATTAAGGTTCCATTGAAGATAGATGTAAAGTATGGCCTTTCTTGGATAACTGTAAATATGAAAGTATCTTTGGCAATATAAAAAATGGATATTTTCCCTACCACATTATTTACCTTTATTGCGATATTTGTACTATTTCTGACACTTCATGTAGGAAATTCCTCAAACAGTCCATAAATTTAAGGAATGATTCTGGTAAATGTCCAGTTGTTGTTGGCTCCCAATGTAAGATGAAACATAGGACATATAGTACTATACAGTGCTGTCCCTAAAAATAAATCTTTCTATTTATGCCTTGGACATCTCTTGATTATGAAACTTCTTGAAGTCAAGGTATCACAACTAGAGCACAATTTCAGACAATTTTTTCTAGGTCAGTGACAAAAACAGTCTTTCTTGAGTTCTAAGGGAGCTTTTAGTAAAATTTTAAGGACTTGGTTGAGATTTAAATTAAGCAGAAAGGAGTTAAGGAACATGCAAAAGAGCTGGAGGGAATGACTGAATATTGCCGTAGGTATAAGAAGAAAACAAGAAACGTTTTGTGTGGAAATAGGGGAGAGTTGAGAAACTTGGGAGTAATCTGATCTAGAAAGGGTTGTTACATTTATATGGAAAAAATGTGATGCAATTTATATGCATTTTTTTCACTAACTACACTGTGAAGCAGCCTCTATGGGCCCTGACCTATTTCTTGCTCAGGTCAGATGGCATCCTTACAATTTCTAGCTACCTTTTAGAAGTCAGAGTTAGGCAAGACTTTCATAAAATTCAATGTTACTGGCCTATTTTGGGGGTTAATATAGGACTGAATGTGATTGGTATGGAGGTTAGACTAATTGCTTCAATGCAGACACAGACTAACAGTCATAGAGTCACAGAATTGCATAATCATTCAGGTTGAAAAGACCTCTAAGATCATCAGGTCCAGCTGCTAACCTGGCACCTCTGTATTCCCCACAAAGCCATATTCCCAACTGCCACATCCACACATCTTTTGAACAATTCCAGGATGGTTTCCTCCACTTCCTGGGCAGTCTGTTCAAGAGATTGACAACCGTTTCAGTAAATAAATTTTTCCCTATATCCAATATAATCCTCCCCCTGTGCAACTTGAAGACATTTCTTCTTATCCTGTCACTTGTCACTGGTAGAAGAGGCTGATGCCCACTGGGCTGCAACCTCCTTTCAGGCAGTTGTAGAGAGAGATTATGACCTTCTGAGCCTCCTTTTCTCCAGGAAAAATACCCCCAACTGCCTCAACCACTATTCATAAAGCTTCTGCTCCAGATCTTTCATTGCCCTTCTCTGGACATCCTCCAGCATCTCAATATTTTTGCTAGCCACAATAAGTTAGAAATAATGTATCCTTACAGCACTTTTGCTAACATATCATATCTCTGCTCTCGACTCAAGAGTCAACATAAAGTTTCTGATTACTCTTCAGCTTACTTGTTAGTTGAACCTTCTCTATTCTTCAGTTTATTTGCTATTTGAACCTTCTCTACATCTACATTGTGTCTTCCAGAGTGGATGTCTGCCTCTGAAAATACAAAGTCTCTGCTTCAGTGTGATCCCTAGTTCTTTGCTTTTTAGCACTGTCAGAGAAGAAGCTAAGTCAAAGGGAGCACTGGGTTCCTGAGGTGCTCAAGATACTTCTCAAATGACTTTGCTGTATGTGGACTTGAACAGGCTGTGTGCTGGGTATTCCTCTGCTGGAGTAGAAGATATAAAGAAGGGCCAGAGGGGGCATGGAATAATGGAATTACTGCAGTAGTACCTTTTTTTTTGTGAAGTCCTGAACACTTACCACTACCAGAAAATTACAGCTAATGTGGGAAATTCACACAGCACAGCAGGAGAGCAAGCTGTTGTTTAGTTTGATAGATGGAGCTGTGAAGATTGCATTTCTATTTATCATTTTCCCTGTTTGTAAACATAAAATATTTTTGTTTTATAAGAATAGTTTGCCTGGCTTAATAATGAAAGGTCATTTGTCTCACCTTTTTTGTATTTAATAATAGTGAGGGGATGCAGAGTTTAATGTGGGTTAGCTCATGAGAGCTGGCATTGTTAACAGCCCATCAGTTGTCCTGTAGTGGTTTACTGAAGTCTAATTATTTGTAGCTGTGATGCTCATTCATTATGTCTCTGCAACTGATGAGGATTACATTGTCTGTCACATACATTTATCTCCTCTATTACATGTAATTTTTGTCTTTTTCCATGTATTCCAAAGCGCTCAAAATTTAGGCATGATTTTCAGGGGGGGTAGCAGTGCTTCTGTTATGGCCCAGGACTCAGTAGAGGTCAATTCTCCGAGACAAAGTATCTTTTCAGCAAGTTCTCACTTTTGGCTACCCCAAGAAAACCTCACAAAACAGCATGACTGGAGAGTCTTAATTAATTTTCCAACTATAGAAATAACTTCTGGAGCACAGCTTCATATATTTTGTGAGGGCCATGTTGAAAAAGACTCTTAATTGTCCCTAACTAGACTTATAGTCTTTGCAAGTGATTTTCACTGTCTTCAATCAGGAAATTGATATGGGCAACAACTTCACTTTCAGAAGAAAGAGAAATAAATATTCCTCCACAAGCTTCCTTGGTCATCAGGATCTCCAGGTTCCCTTTCTATTTTCCAATATTTATAAACATTTCTTTACTAATCAGTAAAGATGTGACATTATAGGATGAAAAAAAGCTTTTGAAAACATAAAAGGCTGTGACCAGAGCTCTAGTGTATGAGCAGTAGAAATACAGATTGATACAGATATACTACTTTAAGTAGTATAAGTCCTAAACTTTTATTTACACTGGTACAGATGAACAAGTTACCCTGAGACACATGAATTTAGATTCTGCCTTTTTAAGGAAAAATAAATGTTGGAAATGTTACTGTGGTTTTGGTGGTGGCTTTTTAGTCTCTAGTAAAGTGGAATCATGATGTATGGAGTCAGTATTTGATTACCATTTCATCACTGTGCCTTGGATGGTAATCACTTAAACTAAAATGTAGTATTAATTAAAATTCAAAAGCACATAGCAACAACTTAGTCCCTTATGATACAGTTATTTTGAAATTATTTTCAAAAATGTGCACCCCTGTAGCCTAGCTTTTAGTTTGTATATTTTCTTAAGCACATAATAGTATAGACATCTCACTGTAAGACTGGCACCATTCATAAGTTGAGGGAATGAAAATTCAGTTTGTTTTTATTAATTCATGTAGGAGCTGCCCATGTCTGGTATGCAAAACCTACATTCACCAGTTTGTGTTTAAATACTGAAAAAAAATACATTCCGTCTTTATTGCTACAGTTGCTTTAAATTAAAATTGCAAAGAAATACAATGCTAGGTAACACAAAGCTTCTTTCATTTCTCTTTAACAAAAAAGTTTTATGAACATGCTGATGTATTTTGTAAACATAATAAATTTTATCTACTGAATCAGTGGGAAAGCATAGCCCCAAGGCTTGACTCTTTTGGTGTCTCTCTGAAATGATGCTGCTAATGTTATTTGCTAAAACTGTCATAAAAGTAAGGAGGAAAAACCTTTTAGTAAGTGCTTGCAACATTTTAATACTAATGGCATGGCATTTGCTCAAATGAGAACATTTTGGTAGATGCTTGCAGAGCAAAAGGCACTGCATTTTCTTTACACAAATTAAAGATAGAGCAGTAAAGGTCAGATACAGAACTTTTCCAAATAACTCTTTGCATTGGTTTTACAGCTTGTTAAGAGGAGAGGCTCTAGTCTGCTTGTGACATGTAGAAAGAGTGCTGGTTTGCCTGTCTTTGTGAAAGTGAAGTATCAGTGGAGCAAAGCATGGAGTGAGAAGAGACAAGTTGTACAAAGACAATGACCTGGGCAAACCTTCAGGGTCTAATATGACAAAGAACAACCCCAAAAGCTCACCTGTGGATATTGCAGGTTCCAGTGTTCATTGATTTTCCATCTTGGGCTTTGCCAGCTTTAATATCATGGTCAGTCTAAGGCTGAGGCTCTGGAAAAACAGCAGCCCATGTGGGGGATGTTCCCAAGGTTATATTTGAAAAGCTGAAGGAGGGGGCAAAAGCAATGAAAACCTATTTTAATTTCTCTTGTTAGTGGAAAATACTGCTATCAGTCATTTGTGATCAGAAAAGCATTTTTCCTACTTCTACAATTTGTTCCTATGGTTCATAAAGGCAAGAGTTGGACCTGAGCTTCCCAGTAACTTGGCAACAGTCAGGAAGTTATCTTCAAGTAAAAGATAGGGTCAGACCTCCATAGATGTTTCCAAGCTGGTTCCTGTCAACATGTCTTCTGTATTAATTAGGTTGAGGTTAGAAATCTCTTTACTACAAATGTTTTAAAAACCTCATTATAAAGACTAGTCTAGCTGTACAATTATGTTAATTTTTTCTCCATTTTTCATCTGTAGGAAAGAAACACTTTTTCATATGAGTGCATGTTGAGAAAGGAAATATTTTAGGCATGGTATATAGAAATGTAAGAAAAAACTAGAAAAAGATTTTTTTTTCCAGACAGTTTTGCTAAATCTCTTTTTTTTTTTTTTTTTTTTTTTTTTTTTTTTTTTTTTTTTTTTTTTTTTTTTTTATAAAA
>VYXF01009399.1:61611-83997 GCA_013397295.1 Polioptila caerulea
GTATGATAAAACTGCTAAAAATATTTCATAGTTTTAAGTGTTGGGATGATTTTTTTTTTTTTTTCATTTCTCTTGGAAACTGAGTTTGCTTCTAAGAGTTGCTTCTGCCCTCAACAGGGAAGCCTTGAACAGAGGTTTTGAATGATGTCAGTTGAAGCCATTCTGAAATGCACATTAAATATGTTGAGGCTGAATAGTAAATCTGGTATTTATGTTGCTGGTTATCTTACATTTACCTTCTATTAAAAAATGCTAGCTTATATAAATTATACTATACTATATTACAAGTAGATCAATCTTGCCAAATAAAGTCCAAACACAAGGTTTTTCAGTTTGATTGAAATTTGAAAGAAATCTCTAGACTTTAGCTTTGCCTTAAAGTGATTGCTAAGGCCACAATAAGATATATTTTGTCTTGTGTCAAAATCATCAGAAAATAACATGTTTTACTCCTATAACTAGTCTGGTTGATAGATTGCATTTTATGTAGAGTCTCTTGGCATGATTTTGTTTTCTCCAGCTTGGACCATTTTCTTGCATGCTGTCCCTAAAGTAATTTAGACAGTTTCCATTATATGTCCAACTCATTTTTAAATAACATTTGATATCTGAATGAATATTTTTAATGAATCCCTAATTTTGGTTTAACTCTGATTCCTGAATTGAGAAACTGTGGGATTGGAGGTACTTTGTTGGATTCGTAGAATAATAAATATAACCACAATAGGTACTGGTATACATTTGTGTAAAATTAAAAATAAGGTGGGAGAAGGAAGATCTTTCTATAATTATTTGAAAGAAAAAAATTAACCAAGGCCTAGAAAAACTATGTATTCAGTTGGAAATTTGTTTAAATAAACATTTAGGTGGATATTGAAGGGAAAATATGCTATCACACAGCTTTAGTAGGTTATGCCATAGCTTTTTAAAGAGAAACAGTTGAAGTCTTCTCATTTGAGATATAAGAAGGTTCAAGTGACAGAAAAATAAAAGATTATACTGTAAGGAAAAGTTTCAGCATGGTAGAGAGACACAAAAAATGGCCTAAGATATGTTTTCCTTTTTCTGTTCCTATGCTCCTATGAAAATATTTCTCTAATATTAGAGTATCTATCTGCGTGAAACATAGTGACAAAACAAGCTGTCCCCTTTCTTCCGTATAGGAGATGGAAGGGGAATCAAGAACTGGATAATATAAAGAGAGAAATGGCTAGACTAGTTATAGATATAAGAATAGCAGTCATATTTGAATCTGCATATATTACATTGACAGGCACACACACAGAAAAAGCATTTTGGAATGTTACATCAGGAAGCAATCTTAGTCTTAACCACTGAAGAACAATAATCTAAAAGCTGCTCTGATATTTCTTAGCCAAGCTCTCTCCTACTGTGAACACAAGCAGAGAGAAAATGAAATAAAATTATTAACAAAATCTATGATATATGAAGAGGAGAAAAAAAGTTTAGTAGGATAAGAAAAGTCTCTTACAATTTTATCAATTCCAATTCTTCCCAAAATACAGTGCAGAAAATGACTGGTTGTATGTGTTTTCAGAGGGGAGATATCTGTGACAAGTTAGGAGTTCACACACAGGAGTTTTCGTCCTAGTCTGTCTGAAACTATCTCCACCTCAACAGATATTTGTAGGAGCCATAAGAATGCCATTATCCGGTCTGTCAAATCTTTTTGAACACCTTGTTGTAAACCCCAAAAGGAATAGACTGACTGTCTCAACACCATCGTCTTTCTCTTTTTCTGCAGAGTACAAAAGTCACCCAGTAGATGAGCAGAACTGACCGACTGGCTCAACATCAACAGACTGGTCACTGCTTGAGAAGATATTTTGGGTAGTTGGGATCTGAAGGCCCAAGTCTCAGACCAAAGTAGTAGGAAAGAAAAAAACACTCTAAAATTTACCTATTATTGATTCCCTTCACTTGGTGCTCTGATAGAAAACTAGAATGATATAATAATTTTAATGAGTATCTATCTATCTATCTATCTATCTATCTATCTATCTATCTATCTATCTATCTATCTATCATCTATCTATCTATTCCACATGAAGCTCTGAGCAATTTGATCTAGTGAAAGGCATCCTTGTCCATAGCAGGAGAATTGGAACTTTAGATAATCTTTAATATCCCTTCCAACACAAGCCATAATTTACATATTATGATTCTATAATATTGTTGGAATTACCTGCATGCTGCTTATCTGTCAATTTCCATTTGAATGGAGAGACAAAACCAAATAAGTAAATAAAAATTGTGCTCAAAAAGCATATTTCAATTAACATTTCAAAATGTCTCAACATAAGTGAGTGAGTAATCTGATGCTTGTGTTACAGGTAAAGAGACCAAGGAATGGAGAGGTAGTTTAAAAAATAAAGAATGCTTACAGTTAAAAGTACCAGGGTACGCAGGGATGTTTAATAATTTAAGTGTCTCATTCCACTGAATATACAATTAAAATTCTGACTCAAAAAATTGAATAAATTAACACATCATGCCATATATTTTGAGTCAGTGGCAAAAATGAGAAAAGGATGCATCAAACTTGTCTCATCTTGTGGTGAGACTGTGTCCTATCCAAAATCTGGTATAAACACCCATTGTCTTGTGTTTTATCCACCAACTTAGGGGAGTTTTAACATTTTATTTAGTTGAGCTGAGTCAGGTCATTCAGGTTTTAAACAGCAAGTAAGCATCTTTCAAAGAAATTAGATGCCAGTGCTTACTAGTCAACTTGCATAAAGGAGCAGCAGAGCTTTTTGATTCTAAATAAAGTAAGAGAAAATTTAGAAAAGCTGGAGGAATAGCTGGTATCATCTGATAAATTTTATAAAGAGATTTTCGAATATCACTGAAAACCTGGAAAGAAGACAATGGGGCAGAGGAGGAGAGAAAGGTCAAGAATAATAGTTTTGAATGCTGGATAACTGTCAGAAAAGAGGAAAGATGGAGGCTCAAATTGGAACCACTACCTTTAAAATGGCATTTAATAAAAAGTTTATGGATTGGGTGTTTAAACTTATATTTGGCTTCAACTTGTAACCCAAGCTTCTAGCGTGACTGCAATTTTTGTTTTTTTTTATGTCAAAAATATCTGATCCTAGGTTAATTTTAAAACCCAGATTAACTATTTCTGTATTTTATTTAAATAATCTTCTGAAAAGAAAAAAGAAATGTATCACCTTAAAATGAAAAGCAGATTGTAGATTGTTCTGTGAACACATGTTCTTTATTTACTGCTGTCATTAACCACATTGGGGTTCCAGAGAAGTAATTTGCCTTTTAAAAAACATCTACTGCATCTGGATGTTGGTTGCCATGTCAAAATCTCTCTACCTAATGACTGCTGACTTTGATCCACTCTAGCCGCTGATGCAATGTCTTTTCTTTGAGATTTCCACATCTTTATATTGCTGCAAAAAGAGTAATAGTAATTGCTCTAAAGTCAAATCCTGAGTTCTGATAGTTGTGAACTGAAACTGCTGTTTGCTACATGATTACTCAATTAATCCTTACATGGTTAGTTTTCTGCAGTTCCATTTGTACACGTAACTTGGGTGCCTGCTTTGGAAAAGTTGCTCCACAGTGTACTTGCAGTTTCTCAGGCAATATCTTCTTAAATGTGAAAGATTTCATTGAATGTTTATACTCTGGATCAGAGTTTTATTCTGGGGTATGTCAATATACTGTCATATGTGGGATTATATACACCATATATATTTACAACAGAACTGAAAAGAAGTTGTAACCCATAATTGCAAAAAAATTTCCAGGTCAGAAATTGCTTTTTTTTTTTCATATGGTGCCTGGGAAATATTTTTAAAGCTATTTTCAGGAGAAAAATAATTATCTCTGTAGTGATTTAAAGACAAACAAACATCTACCGCCCCTAAGAAAATTGCAAGTATTTTTACTGGAGAAAAAAACTACTTTCTAGATTTATACAGTTAGACATAAAACATGAATCTTCTCATGACAAAGAAACATATGCAAAATTACACACAGACAAAGGTTAACAGAGCTCGTTAATCAGATAGTTGAACATATTTATTTAAGGCAAACACAAACTTTAATAACTAGTGAGGGGAACTAATGATATGCAACTTCCTAGCCAAAATTATTTTGCAGACACAATTATTCTCACTTTCCTGATAGTGAAAATGTAATTACTGTGAAATGACAGTAAGTCTTCTGTTGATTTCTGTATGTCAGTGTTTTAGTCAAGGTCTTAACTTAAAAAATGTTTAAATCTATATGTTAATGGAGTCAATCCTTCATTTAAATCCCAAACAAAATCTAGTTACTTTACAGGAAATTATAATAATGATAAAGACATTTTATTCAGGGAAAAAAGAAAAAACTAAACCCCTCCTGAGGAGAGTGAGAACCCGGAGGAATTCTATGAATAATTTAAAGATCAATTAGCATTGTGCTGTTAGGAACTTCTACTAATTCTTTACAGACAGATTTTTTTTTTCTGCAAAGACAGCAATAATTTCTATATTATTTCTAAAAGACAACAAATTATTCCAGCTTTTAAGACATGGAGTCATATCATTAATCAGTTTCAGCTGTAAAACAAAGTTAAATACTTGACTGTTCAGCCAATTTTATACAGATTAATTTACTCAGAATGATAATTATACCCAGATTTAAGAAAGAAAATATGTGGATGGATGTATCTATGCATATATGTGAAATCCAAGAATTATATTTTACTAATTGATACATTTCTGCCTAACAGATAAAAAGAGTGCAAGGCAATAGTCTTCACCCAAGTGAATTTATCTCCAAAAACACATGTATATATAATGTGACAGACTGGAATTTTTCTATCATTAAAATCCTGAATTGCTCTTTTGACAGATACATGAACACAATTTCTGCTTACCTGTACAGGTTGTACAAACCTCATGTAAGGGAAGGAGGATTTTTTTTTTTTTGCAAAAACTGGTATGAACGAAATTCCTTTACTTCAAGAATTTGGAACAATTATAGGTAATCCGAATAATCCAATGACTCTGCCAAGAAGTTAATTCCCATTTTCTTGAAGCAGCATATTCTGGTGATTAAGGAGTTTACATGTGTGTGTAATTTAATATCAGGATGTTCAATTAGCTACAGAGGGGTGACCCTTGAAAGTCCTACCACTAATTCAGTCAAGAAGCATAAAAACTCAAAGCCATTCACAAACCAGACTATATGTGCTAAACTGGAAGACATTCTTAGTACTGACACAACATGTCTATGGTCTTGAGAGTTGCCTCTGGATTTAGTCGCAAGAGAGGTTTAGCTGAAGTCCTGTGGCCTGCCTGCAGGCTGCCTGGTGAGAGATCCATCATTTCTCTCTAGCCATCCCATGTTTTCTGGCTTGCTGGGCACTTGGAGCTGAGCGGTCTTGAGGACAGCCTCAGGTCTTCCCTCCAGAAGACCATACACACTTGTACAGGGAGCCTGGACAATTATGTTGTGAACATTTGTCTAAATTCTAAGGCCTGAAACTCATACTGCCAACCCATACAGACAAAACTTGTTTTGTTGGTGGGATAGACATTTCTTTTGCAAATATTAAGACTGGCATGTTATACTGTGTGTAATTAAGAGCTGCATACACTAAACTGTTTGAAAAGTGAAGGAGTTGTAACTTATATTATTAGAATAACTTACATTGGACAGCTGTAAGTTTAAGAATAAAATGTTTTACAGCCCTGAAATACTTACACTGTAGCAGAACTAGGAATAGAGTTTCAGGGATTGCTATAATATTGTCTTTATATTTTTAATATTTTCACGATAGAATTGCCTAGCAGAAATATAGAAAAGACAGCATAGCGACTGTAGGAGGGTGGTTGTAAGTAGATAGTCTTTTATCCCACCAAAACCTGCCATTTTGTATGAAACCTGCTGTTAAGTATATTTTATGTCATGTTTCCCTTTTGGACTAGGGGAATACCAGCCTGGTAAGATGGTTCCTTTTGCTCCCAGTCTATGACACCCAGGTGCATTTGTGACTTGACTCTTTTCTGTATTCTGCTCGGATAGGTGGGTATGTTAATGCATAACCCTGAAGTGTCCACCTTTAGATTCCCTCAGATCTTTTTCTGAAGCTGGCTCCTAACTGCTTTTTCAGTCACAGTTATTTCAAAGTAGCCCAGTTTTGGTAGCGATACATATGGATTGAATTCTTGGTTGGATATAAAACACCAGTGTATTTTTTAATGCAGAGACAAAAATTTTTGTAATTTTGTCGCTTTTAGGTTTTCAATGTAATTTATCCATATCCAAGATTTTGCCAGGATTTTGGAAAAGATGTTTAACCTCATGACCAAATGAAAAGTATTTAATTTGAAATTCATGCTGTTCATTATCTCTCATCCTCATTAACATTTGTCAAATTCCCTTACTGCAGGAGGCCAGTAGTTTGTAATTTCTCTTCCTGGCAAGATGTTAGCACAAAAACGTGACAATACTTTTGTTTCTCAAGAACAGCATAAAAGACAAATTAAGTAATTTTCTACAGGAATAAAAGTATATGGAAATACTTCACAGATGTGAAAACTACCTGCTAATATAACTAGGAGGTAGGAAGTCTGTAAGCACTGATCAATATAGAATATACAGTATTTAACTAAATTCATTGAATTAAAGTCTAATTAAAATAATAAAAAATGAAGTGGTTATGAGCATTTTTAAGCAACGTGTTCACCATGAAATTTCAGATGTTGGCAAAGGTATTTAGAATTTGTGTTAGTCTCATGTTCCTGAGGATTTTTATTCCTTTGAAATATATAAGAAAAAATATGAATTGCAAGTGAATCTTCAGTAATAATTATAGTTTGTCACCACAGTTCACCCCAAAGTGAACTTTACATTGTATTATGAGAAAAGGTCAACATCTTGCTGCTTAAGAACATGAATAATTTATTTGAAGCATGAAAGAAAGATTAACAAAATGTAGGTCTCACTTTTGCCTATTTCCTAGTCAGAAGTTCTTGTATTTTACCAAGAATAATAATTTAACTTATTTTTTTATTATTAACATCCAATGTATAATTATTCTTTTTCTCAGCTGTATGTTTAGTACTCTTACCTAATTCTTCTACTTTTGAGTGTATGTGAGTCATATAGCCACATATAAGTGTGTGTGTTTCAGAAGGAAAAAAAACCAAACAAACCAACCTGTATCTTACATTTCTGTAGCAAGTCTTAGTTCCTTGTATCCATATTTGTTAGGTTAAAATAACCAAGGGGTGTTCAGCGTTTGATGTTTGATTCATAAGGATACCTTCTATACCTCTGTAGAGACCACAGAAATTTAACATTTTCTTTAAGAATGCAAGTACATGTTAAAAATCTTAAAAATCAAAGCTGATACAAGCTACAAATCTACAATAAATAACCCAATAATGCAATTATGGCAANGTTTGTCACCACAGTTCACCCCAAAGTGAACTTTACATTGTATTATGAGAAAAGGTCAACATCTTGCTGCTTAAGAACATGAATAATTTATTTGAAGCATGAAAGAAAGATTAACAAAATGTAGGTCTCACTTTTGCCTATTTCCTAGTCAGAAGTTCTTGTATTTTACCAAGAATAATAATTTAATTTATTTTTTTATTATTAACATCCAATGTATAATTATTCTTTTTCTCAGCTGTATGTTTAGTACTCTTACCTAATTCTTCTACTTTTGAGTGTATGTGAGTCATATAGCCACATAAGTGTGTGTGTTTCAGAAGGAAAAAAAAAACCAAAACAAACCAACCTGTATCTTACATTTCTGTAGCAAGTCTTAGTTCCTTGTATCCATATTTGAAAGGTTAAAATAACCAAGGGGTGTTCAGCGTTTGATGCTTGATTCATAAGGATACCTTCTGTACCTCTGTAGAGACCACAGAATGATGAAATTTAACATTTTCTTTAAGAATGCAAGTACATGTTAAAAATCTTAAAAATCAAAGCTGATACAAGCTACAAATCTACAATAAATAACCCAATAATGCAATTATGGCAACTATTCTATGTATTGCCCAATGTAAGGTAACACCTGTCTGTGAACAGCTGAGGCTGTAATTTGTTTCTCACATCCATAAGAAAAATATAGTCTCAAATTTCAAAAGTTAGTGAAAAAGGAAAAAAAAAATCAAGTTTAGCAGTGCTTAACATGATAGGCTAGATTCAAAAATGTACTGAAATATCTATTTTACTATGGATATTGGCAAGAGTGCTTTTCTTAAAGAAAAATTGTAATTCCGAGGGTAAGAGGTGTTAATTATCTACAATCCACAAGCTCAAGACCTATACAAATATTTACAAATCAGAAAATAATCATGACAGAAGATACTTNATGCAAGTACATGTTAAAAATCTTAAAAATCAAAGCTGATACAAGCTACAAATCTACAATAAATAACCCAATAATGCAATTATGGCAACTATTCTATGTATTGCCCAATGTAAGGTAACACCTGTCTGTGAACAGCTGAGGCTGTAATTTGTTTCTCACATCCATAAGAAAAATATAGTCTCAAATTTCAAAAGTTAGTGAAAAAGGAAAAAAAAATCAAGTTTAGCAGTGCTTAAGATGATAGGCTAGATTCAAAAATGTACTGAAATATCTATTTTATTATGGATGTTGGCAAAAGTGCTTTCCTTAAAGAAAAATTGTAATTCTGAGGGAAAGAGGTGTTAATTATCTACAATCCACAAGCTCAAGACCTATACAAATACTTACCAATCAGAAAATAATCATGACAGAAGATACTTTTTCTGTGATTTATCTGGCAATCTCATGCTACTTACAATTATCCTAA
Source organism: Polioptila caerulea (assembly GCA_013397295.1). Taxonomy (NCBI): domain Eukaryota; kingdom Metazoa; phylum Chordata; class Aves; order Passeriformes; family Certhiidae; genus Polioptila; species Polioptila caerulea. The sequence goes on from VYXF01009399.1 coordinate 70,446, forward strand.
ACTTTTCCTCAGAATTCACACTGATATATGTGGTGAGGAAATGTTCTCTTTACACCTAGAAACTAGCTGTGACTGAAAAAAAATTTAACTTCCAGTTATCTATTAACATCCACTTTGAATAGAAACAGATCTATGTAATATAGAGAAAATGGTGATTATTAAGCATCGTTTGCAGTGTTTTGGTCGTGAAATGCATGAAAGAGAAATCATAATCTCTAAGCTCTTATTAAAATAGAGGATTTGAGAAGAAGCCCTTTCTTTACTGTTTTTTAATGCAAAAAAAAATTTTAAAATCTGGTTTATGCTACTTTTATTCTAATAACTTTAGTTCGAACCTTAGAAATGTAATTTTTTTTAGGTAAGGCAAATGCCTTGGTAGGAAAATATCTTTGCTTGTTATGACATAAAATATTTCTTAAATTATGTATTTGTCTCTAAGTATGAATAGTATTACAGCTTAAATCTTACTGCACATTCATTCCTAGTGTATTAACTACATCTGAACTTGTCAAAGCCTGCATTTTTTTAAGTAATTTTTTTATTTTACTGATAAATTTTTTATCAGTAAAACAAATCTTAAAACTTTGTGTTCTGAAACATTACTGGAGTAGTTCAGAAGCTACCAATACTAAGGCAAAAGAGTTTTTGTGTAGCATTGAATTCTACTACTCTGAGCAAAGGCCTGATTTGCATTATGAGCATAGACAACAGAAACAAGAGAAATGTCTGTTTTAAGTGAATGTTAACACTAAAGATTCAAATCAATGTCATGAACAATTGCACATCTTATTGACAATTCAGGTAGTGTCTTTTATTTTTTGGGAAAGCAGCATGTTATAGGTCAAAGTGAATATAAGCAGTCTTACATCTTTTACAGGTTATATTTGAATTAATTTATTTGTCAGTTTTATTGTTCACAATTACAACATATTTCATATATTTTTGCTTTTTGAAGCAGTTTATTGCATCCTTGGTCAGCAATTCTGAGCATTACAAATACTGTATAAAGAAATCCAGTGCAATAGCAACTAATGCATGTTGTAGTCCTACTATAGATAACCTTTGCTTTAGACACCATATTTGCTGTCTCAGAAGAACTAATTCTAATTTAATCTTTGTTATTAGATTTATTTAGATCAGTATTATTATGGGATGAAAGTATAATAAAAACAAAGACATGTTTTGCTAATAATTTGCTTCTTTTCTGTAAGTACTTTTTGATTTTGCCCTGGTTTTTGGCTATGGTGGGAGAAGATTTGGAATTTTTTGTCAAAATAACTCCTAAGAATATTTTTGGCAACATTGCAAGATACAATAAATAAATTAGAACTGGGAAGATTTAAAGCTGTAGCTTGTACAATTGTGGCTGCTAGTGTGAGAAAACAGCAAAGTGACAGTCATTTAAAAAACAAAAATGAAACCAAACACCTAAAGCCCCCAAATAAACAACTAATGAAGAGGATATAAGAATATTTAACATTTCTAGTTACCCCTTAATACACTGTTTCTAACTAATAACAGTAAAAGGATGTGATGTGATCTTAATGGAACAATTTTCCCTGCTATACCCCTGCACCTGGTTGCAACTTCTTGTCACTTCACAGCCTTGAATAGCTCCATGCTCCTCAGTGCTGATCCTGCACAAGCTGAAAACAGCATCAATTTTCGCATAGATTGTGACAGAAACACCATTAAGTCCCTATGCTGTGATGGGCAGGCATGCCTTGAATGAAATCTGTTATGGAAAACTTTAACAGCCACCTCATGGCCGATTAAGGAACAACAGCATCATCCATTTATTTGCTGAAAGGTACTAGTGCCGACAAAAATCCTTGAGGTGGGTTTACATCAGGCATGTCAGATTTCCATTAAGTATATATACTATTTCCTGGAGAAAAAAAAAAGGACCACTGAACTAGTAAATATGAAATATTGAGGAACGTCCTCTGACAGGAAAGCTCAAGGACAGTCAGTCAGAAAGCTCAGCAATCTGTTTTGTCTGAAACAGCCTCTCACTGGACAAAATAATGGAATTATCAAAAGTTTCTCCCTGGTTAAGGATCACATTATGCTGTGAAGAGAAACCTTAGGAACAGAACCATATGCAATAAATTACAGAACATGGTTCTGAGCATGATGAAAGGACAAACTAGCCTCCAAGTCAGACAGTAACACAGACAGGATCTGAACTAGGTGGACTTTCAGTCTGGTCCAGAACAGTGTTTTCTGAAGTCTCATGAAAGCAAAAAATTTTTGTGCTTTGAACTTTTGTGGAAAAAGAAGATGCAGAAGAATTTTGCTTGCCAGAGGAGTGCCCTTGGGAATCTGCCTCCACAAATTTGTGCCCTTTTGCTAATTGCCTTCCACATAGCACAGAGCTCCTGACTTTTGCAACAAGGGATTCCTCAGCAATTTTATAGACTTGCCATAGAGATGACATGCCATGGTACTTCCCAGAGAGAAGGGAACTGTCTCTCAGTGGTACAGTACTGGGAGACCTGAGCATTGGTGGACATACTCATCCCTAGTTCTGTCTCCCTATCCAGAAATGTATTCTCTCACCCCACATAGCCTTACAAACAGTCTCACTGATACTGTTAGCCTGTAAATAATGGCACACCATGTGCTTGCCTATCTTGTTTGGAATTTCCTGAGTTGTATTCATGTATTTGTGGAGTGATGGTTGTCTTTTGTGAGTGAAAAAAGTAAGGAATAAAACACACATAAATAATGTGCACTTTCTTCAATCTCAATGGAAGAAGTGGCAGACTGCTTTCCAAGGATGCTGAGACAGTGAGTAATTTAAATACCAAGCAGCAAAAGTTGTCAAGAACATTTCATACAGGTTAACTGGCTTTGAATTGTAATGTTTCATGTAATTTGTTTTACATAACGACTTTAGGAATATCTCTTAACTTGAACCCCCCTTGCAGTTTATCCCTCACTCCAAATTTTTTCCATATAGAAACTTTAGTCAAGGTGAGATATTTGTATTGGGTAAAATTATAAGAAGGTCAGCAAAAATATCAGTCTTCAGAAGCTATGTTTATTGTATACTTCCTGAAATGGAATGATGTTTACTCATTAAACTTTGCTAATTTTAACAGAGATTTTTCTTCACAGAAGGTGAGTTTTCAGGCTCAGAATGTCAGATTTTCTGAGCACAGACCTTAGGTTAATGGAAAATCTAACCAACAAAAACATATTTCTTTAAAATCAATAAATAGACAATTAAATGTCCAGTTTTTGATGGAAAAGTAAGTGTTTGTTGTTTCCTTGTCTTCCTGGGAAGACATACACTTCTGCTGCATTTTCATCATCACCAAGGAGGAAAATGTCCTCAAGTAACGTGTCAGGGTTGCAGCCCTTTGTTGTTAATTTGCTTTATGTTCCAGAAACATCTTTGACTTGCCTTATTTCAAAATTGTCCTTAGTATATATGAGGCCTAAACATCTCTTCCTGAAATAAATGCAAAGTCTAATGCCATCCACTGCTACAAATAGAGCATTAAAATAAACGTCTCTTAGATTTATGTCTGGTGTTGCCAAGTCTAGTGTAAATTTCATGCTTTAACAACCTGAAAAGCATCTTTCTTTTAATTTTACTATAAACTAAGAGCTAAACAATAATTTCTTTTTATTTATCTTCAGTGTTCTGTCTTTTTTGATCTCTAGATTTGCATTTTTAGCATTTAACTCTGAGTGTGTAGGAGCCTTTTTTCCCTTACGACGATACTATTAATTCCTCCTTAAATGTCAAATTTACTATCTGACTGTATATGGAAACGTATACACCTTACATGCTGGGTGAGAGAGAATGACAAAGCAGCAGTGAAAAGGCTCTACCAAAGACAATTGTCATCGACCTATATCCCTGCAGAACATTGCTGTGAATTTCAAAGCTGTCATATTGTTTAGCACTGTATGAAAGCATGGCTTGCCTGTCATCCTGGAAAAGCTGAATCAGAGTCAGGAGAGCAAGGACAAGAGGATAAGAATAGATGAGGAAAACATTTCTCATGCAGTTTCCCATGGTTTTCTTTTGTGATAATCACATTGCTGGCAGTTACTTAAAAAAAAAAAAAAAATTATCTTGCCAATAAGCAATTTCCTAGACTAAATGTCCCTTATCTTCTGGGAAGCAAATAATCAGCAATAATTTCAATACTTTCATTCTCCTAGGATTACTCTTGTCCATACCCTGCCCATATCACATGCAAAGACATTTCTGGTTTGTTTTTTGTTTTTTTTTTTTTTAATTAATTAATATTTGTTTTTACATAATTTGTGAAATTTAGAATCATAATGGCTAGTTTCAGTCCTCTTTTTTTCTCTGGAAGAGAAGCAAAACAGATCTATTTCAAATATCAGCACTTTAGCTGGTGTTCCTGCTAATGCACTCTGCTTCCTCCCCATGCTACCAAGTGACCACCTCTTGAGTCACAAATAGTGCCTCTGTAGGAAGGTCTACAATGGCCAAAGCTACAATTTCTATTAAGTGATGTCCCAGAATCACTATGTGCACATGAACAGTATTTATGGTGGTGGGTACACAGCATTGGGTCTGTTTCTTTTTAACAGGGATTATGTCTTGGTTTAGAGAACAAAATTTGTACTTTTAATGAATAAAGGCTCTCTTTTCTGTTATATAATCATACTAAATGCTCATTCTCTAAGAATGTTTGTAATTTCTTTTTTTTTTTTTTTTTTTACAAAGATCAAGCCAATAAACAAATTAAATTAGAGCTCCTTCCAATGAGCTCTTGGTTGATTTGCGATTAGCGTGTGTCACACTTCAGTAATGTCAGTTCAAACCTTTTACCCTAATTAGAAGATAATAAGATATGACACTTTTTAAAGCGGCCTGCTTTACATTTCTTGCAATCAGGCACGTTTGACACTGAGCATGACAATGAAAAAGCATCTGGTACTGAAGTAATATAAAAATAAAGTAAACAATATATAAAAAGAAGTCTTACATAATCAAAATAATGCTGAAAATTAAATAATAAAATATTTTTAACTAATGGTTCATACTCTAATAAACTATGACATGCCAGTAGTGTTAATGCTTAATATGAAATGACGTGATGTCTAATACAGAAGGAAAACAAGTTTTAAAATGTTGGAATTTCCTGTGCAACAGAAAATTTGACTGCTGTCTGGCTCTAAAGACAGAAGAATGGTGAGAGTGTGAAGAAAAACTGAAAAATAGAAGGAGGGGAAAGTTTGACGAATAGGACAAGGTGGTGCGGCTCATACTTTGGGATTAGTTAGATTCATCTGCACCAGAAATTTATAACCTTAGGTGACTTCTTCCTGTGTTGGCTTCTCCCCTGCACTGAGCACACGCTGGAACTGACAGTGCCAGGCTGGTGCTGTAAGGGGCAGGAGCAAGGACCATGAACTGGCTCAGAGATATGCCATGCCTGCACACTGAAAATACCCCAGCAGCTAAAAAACATTAGAGCCCTCCTTGGTATGAATACTTTTGTGCTCATTCTCATAACCTACTGAGAGCTACACAACTATGAGGGGTTGTGTAAATGAGGTCAAACACACCAATAAACAAATTAAAAAAAAGGAAATCATTCTAATTTTTCTCATACAACTAACAATTGATATGGTAGAAAAACAGATGCAAAAATGCTTGTTGTAAGACCCAGGAGCAGCAAGATAAGTTTAGATAATCAGTTTGGAAATTTTTCTCTAGAGATGTGCATATTAATGATGCCCAACATAAGGGAAATTCTATCTTAAAGTAAAGGGGAGATGCTACTTAATACATACACTGACAAATCAAAAGAGAGATTCATGGACAGGTATGCTTTTCATATTTTTGATCATTTGAACATTTTCCTTATTCACAGTGATGTTTCTCTAGAAATAAGCTGTTCAAGGTCTCTACTGTGGATAATCTCAAAATAAAAATGAGGAATTCACATTTATTGCCTAAATTATCAGTTAAGCTTGGTACATTTTTTTTTTTTTTCAATTCACTTGTACTAAATTGAGATTTCTTGCCATTTCTGCAATGTGTAATTCAAGGACTTTTATGTCACCCATAGGAAATTAAAATTAAAATTGATTCTTCTTTTTATTTTGTTTCTTTTTTTCTTAATACAATAAGTATTTCTTCCAGAATCTTCAATTTTAGTCTGCTCCATTGCCATATAATTTAAGAGCAGGCAGTTCAGTACTTTATTGTAGGACATCAGGAACATTTTGAATAATAATGTATTTTCCAACAGACTGGCTGGCTGCCATTTTGGAATTCTGAAGAGTCTAGGGAAAAATTGAGAACTATAAAGATATTTAGTATTAGGCTGAATTTTAGAGATATCCTAGATTTATCAGGATGAAGGTGCCATTCTGTGTCTTAAATGAACGAGAAAGTTTTCCCTTTAAACTGATATATGTATATTCACAAGTTTCTTTAGGCTATGTATAATTGAGTTGTCAAAAATTCAACTTTAAAAAAATTCTATTTATTTAACATGTGATCAATAGCTAATAAAAAAGGAAAGACAGAAGGCCATAATTTCTGGATATTAAGGATTTTTTTCTCTCTTACCAACGTTATCTGTTTTCACCCCACAATAAGAAGATCTGGTGTAAGCAGATGATGTTCATTTGAAGGAAATGGTCTTAATTAAAGGTTGAATTTCACCCAATAGTATCTTCTTTGATTGCATTTTTGAACTTAATTAAAACACAACTGATTAGGACCTTAATTATGTTTACCATATGTCAAACAAAGAAGTGCATTCTTGCATATATTGTCTTTTAAGCTGGAGTTGTTAGAATCTAAAAAAGTATCAAGATTCTAATAAATGCTTTTATTCACAAAATTATAGATTGTGACTAGAACCCTGGTGGAAATATTTTAACAATATATTTACATCAGTATTATAAACTATTAAGTGACTAATTTGTAAAGCAGTGTTTGTTCATCTATTATAAGGTTTTACAGATTTGTGTTATGGCATCAGGAGCAAAGTACTTAATAATAATAACAATAAGAATTATATAACAACAGCAATACTGTGAGAAATAGTAGAAAGACTGTAATTTTAAGAGGTATACATTTGTCATGTAGCGAAGCTTGCTTGCATAGTGAACATTAAAAATTTCTAATTTACTAGGGTTCATTGTAACTAGTTTGGCATGAAATATCTGCCTGAGAGAATGGAAACTTATATATATGGTTGACAGTATTTAATAACTTATTTTCTGCATAGGCCTTCATTTACTGGAAGATACGGGCAGTATTACAAATTGTGATGCCCATAGAGTATAATTCAGAGGAAGATAATTCCCTACTTTTGTGTTTTGTCCAATTGGTCTTCGCTTTTTTTCCCAAGGAGGTGAAGATTTACAACACATTTAGGCTTCAGAATCACTATTACCTGTCTCTGCATAACATTTGACTAAGAAAGTGATTGCACGTTTATTATTAAAATGAAGTCTTGCATAATTCTATTTTTTTTTCTAATTTTGTTACTGTTACAGATTCAAGTTCCATGCTAGTTTTCTTTGGCTTTCTCAGGAATCCATTATAATCAAAATTTTATTTCAAAAAATTAATAATTTGAATTTTGTAACAGGCATTCTTCAGTCAAAAATGCTTTAGAAGACAGAATTGATGACTTTTTCTTTTCTTTCTTTTTTTTATTTATACCTAGAATTGTTTTAAGTGTTTCTTAAAAAAAAAAAAAGAGCTTTCAACAGTACACTCAATTCTAAATCCTTTAGAGCAGAAGAAGTACAGGTTATGTGCTTCGTAACATGACAAATACTCCAAGTAATATATAACTTGGTTTACTTTTTCTCATATTTCTTCAGATTATTTTGGTTGTTAATCTCATACATGCAGAAAATAAATCCTCTTCTTGGGATTCTAATACTTCTGTGTTTTCTTTCTGAATAACTTCTAAATCTGCATTCTAAGTGGTAACATTTTATTGCCTGTACACACAGATTTTCAAAATAAGTATTGGCTGAATTTTAATAAAACAGAAGGTTTCCCTTTCAGTATGAAAATTCGACAGTTTGTTTACCTGCTTTTCCTAAATCTTTTAAAGAGCTTTCATTTTGGTAGAATTTCAGAAATATGAGTGGTGATTCCTCATGATTCCATAGAATTTTGTGACATTCCTTTCAAATTTCTATAGGTTTTACTCCCACTAATAGTACATGAAATTATGTTGTAGTGTAGTGCCATGGCTATTTATGGAAGCCTTTTCCTTGACAGCTTCTGTAGCTGAGTCTCTCTCGCGGTGGATTCTCTTTTACTATCTCTAGTTTCTGCACTGCTCTGTTAGTGCAGAAACTTCTCTATTGTTTTCTAATATAGCACTGCAATGTCAGTATTACCAAGAAATTGTGTAGAAATAAAATACATTCAACATTGTCTTTCTTTCATACACATCTGTCTATACATAGTACTGTACCAGATATAAATAAGTCTTCAGCATGAGATTGTGAGTTATAAATTACAAAAATAATTTATGAGGCAAAATGTTACATTAAGAGCCTTCTTTATTAAGATTTAACAGTTTTAACAAAAAATTAGCTAAATTAATATGTTTTCAGTTAGTATATGATAAAGGGAAAACCATATTTCAAAAAGAAGTCTTTAAAATAAATGTAGCAGATCAACATGTAAATTGTACATCTTCATCAACATTTTTGTGTCTTCCTTAAACCTGATGTGATGTTTCTCCTTCCAAAAAAAGGGACTATTAAACTCTGGGGAGAATTGCACACTGAAATAATCCATAGAGACTTCAAGTGAAGGTGAGGCAAAAACATTCAGTAGCTCATGGATGTTCAGAATGACTAAAATCTCCATAAAGTTTGGGTCTGCCCTGTGAAGAAAGTCAGGTTATTCTAGGTATCAAAAAGCATTTCAAAAGTCCTAACAAGAGCAGTACATAAAGAGTTGCCCAGACTAGGATGTGATAGAAGGATTTTGGTGGAATTTAAGTTGCTCGAATATGTCAAAAAAGAAAAATAGTGATTGTACTACTGAGGAAAAAAAGCTAAAATATATTTACTTTCCAATACTACTCAATCAAGAAGGCATCTAGTTCTAAGTCTTATCTCTCTCTCCTTATCAACATTTTTTGAAATGATCAAGTTTTAGTTATTAAAATGATTATGTATGAGGAAATACTTCTTTCACAGAACAGGAAATGACTACATTACAATAAAAGTCTATAGTTTCAAATTTAAATATCAGTGATGCTGCCATGTTTAAACTGGTCTGAACGAACACTATCCCTTTGATCTGGACATCTGATTTCCTCAGGAGTCTTTGCTGTATGCTCATGCTGTGTTTGCAAGCGCCACGTCTGCGTGCTGCTTTCTGCTTGCTGTGGGTTTTTTAGGTATTGTGGAATATATGGACTGATTGATGTAAGAGACAAAACTGTCCTCCATTCTCTGTCAAAATTGCTGTTTTCTAAGCTGTGAAAAAATGTTTGTAACTGACTTGTAACAAGTTGATTCTAAAGGAGAGAAGCTTGTTTCAGCTATGGTCATTTGAAGCTGTGGTTCTTGTTTCATATTTCTTTATCTAAACACCTCTGCTGTACTTTTTATTCTCCCCTCAAAGCCTCATAATATTTCATTTGGTCCAGATTATGACTTTGGGATCCTTGAGATGGGTTTAAATACTTAAAAAACTGGGTTTATATCACTTCATATCATTTTGGAAGTTAGGTATATTTGATTTCTTTACTTACTGTTTAATTATGGTGTAATACAAGTAAAAAAAAGATAAAAAAGGGGGATGAAAATGTTGTCTGCAAACACAATTTTACTTTCTATAGCATCTACCTTACATTTAAAAGAATTAAAATGGAAGAGGCATAACATCTTTCAAGGTTGCTTCAGTTGATAGCAAATCTGTATTCTGATCCCTGGCAATTGGTAATCACCAGTAATTATTTTCATTACAGCAAAATCTGTGTAGATGACATGTGCAGTTGAAATTCAGCAGGAAAGTTGACAGGGAAAGTGAATTAAAAGGCAATGACTTTTAGAATATACCTATGAAAATTAGTTTGGGTCGATAAATATGATGGAAAGTGGAAGAGGCAATACTTCTGAACTGGAAGTAAACACAGAATTGTATAGAGTATTGTATTGCATTTATATATATTGTATTGTTCTCACAATAATGTGAGAACATCCACTGAAAAGGGAAAGGGGATGAGAAGGAGTTATGAAACCCAATAATTGGAGAAGAAATATTGAAACTAGAGTGGGAAATTCAGTCATATATAAGAAAGGAAAAGATGAAATAAAGAGGAAAGAAATATGGTTTATTAGTTCCTCCATAAAAATTATGCTCAGTAAGGGCTCCCTAAACTCAGCACCCAATGACAATGCTGCAATGTTACTGCAGACCCAGAATTCTTTGTCCTTTACACTCATCACTCTCCAGAAAGAAGTCATCTGCAAGGCGTCTCCTCTGCATTTGTTGCAGCCTGCTTCCTTGTCTACCCTGCATGATTCTCATGGACACAATGACCACAAGTTCTTTGACCATCCCTACTTTCTTCATGATCAGTGGGAGATCTGATTTGTCTCAAAGCAGTTATTCCATAGGATTTTTCATGATACTTTGGCTTTAAGTTGCCTAAGCCATGGCAGTGATAAGTCACTGTCAGTAAGGAGGTGGACGTGGTTGGACTGAAAAATGTGTGATTGATTCACATTCACCTTCTGATATGGTTTTCTTTCTTTTGCACTGTGTTCCTGATTCTTTTTATTCTTTTTGCTATCTACACAGCAAATGTTACAGACAACAGGAAGATTGTTTCCCTTTTACATTGTAATATGTTTTCCTGTTTGGAAACATCACCAATTGTGTTGAGAACAGGATGTTTGTCTTTCTCTATCAGCTTCCCGCAGTACAAGACTTATAGATTTATATATCTTTCTCTCTGGGCTTGGGTTCTCATCTCATACACAGAGAGGTGTTCTTAGGGCCCAATTACCAAGCGTCACAGAAATTTGCTCCTCACACTGTAGATTGTAATGCTGAAGCAGGATGTGAGCAAATACTGCCCAGAACATCTCCAGTACTGACAAATGCACATTGATAAAGATAGTAAACTTATTTAATTTATTAAAGGTCATAATTAAATACATACCAGGGTTATCAAGAATAGTCAATACTGAGTTAATATATATTAATATAAAGTTCAGAAATATAGTGATAAATAGTCTCCACATATCACGAACCTGTTGACCTTTACCATTCTAACAAATAAAATTTGTGTTTCAGTAATTCACGGAAGTCACCTACACTGCCTTAGACAACATACATCTTTTATGTCTTTAATGGAGGTAAGTGTGATAAGCAAAGAACCTTCTATCATTGTCACGATGAATATAGAGCACTGAGAAAGTGTAGACATGCTCTTAATCAACTGCTTGATGCTTTTGACATATTTCAATTTGTGCTCAGTCAGTTTGACAGTTGAGGTCTAGCCAAGTGTTTCCCAAAGCAATGTGTATTTCTGCTTTTTCATACAACAACTTTTTGTATTTGGTGCTTGTATTACCATGGGAGAGATTTCAGCATAGAGTTTCAGGATCCTTTGGTTCTATGTGTAAGAAGTAAGAAGAATACAAAGGTTGAATGACTTACCAACAGAAATAGCAGAAAGGGTCCATTTAATTGAATTGTATTCACAAGCAAAAGCCAGTGCCTTTTCTGTCATCCTTGCTTTTCCAGCATCCAAGCTTTTGTAGGTAAAATAAATTCACCAGTGAAATCTAGTAAAGTCCATTAATAGCCTATATTATTTGTCTCTTTTTCAGAATAAACATCTAAATAAACATAATTTGAAAACTTCATAGGCTTTTTGAAGGCTGGTTCATGGTTATAAATTGTCTTGTAATATATTCAGAGGCATGGTTAGACTGTGAGCTGGTGGCCATTCTTGGCCAGATGGAAGTCCTTTCAAAGGCAGTGAGCTTTTGGATGCATCCAAACACTCCAACACACAATTTGGCTGCCAAATACTCTTGATTTAGAAATTTTTGTGTCCAACATCTTGTTCCCGGGTTTTTGTTATTACAAAATATAACATAGATTTTGATGGATTGCAAGATGACTAAAAAGAGCAAAAACAGAGCAATTTGAGTAATATCTGTCCCTATTCACAGTTCTATACCTCCGAGTCAGCTGTACCTTATCCTGACACATGTTGTTTAATTCTCCAAAACATTAATTTAGATGCTGCTGCCTTGCTGAGAGCACCAATAGGAGAAGTTAATCTGATTTATAGTGTAATGATAAGAAATCTAATCCTACTGGAGAGGGCTTAAAAAGAGGCTGAAGTACCTTTAGAACTGATAAAAAAAAGAAAATATATAAAAACACATTATTTGATTATCCTATCAGACAGGTAGAGATAAATATGTATTCAAGTAAAATCAGTGAAGTAACACTACCATGAAAGCAGAAGTGAGAAATCAGGTTTAGGTTCCTAGTATTTTTGATGATTAGAAGGACTAACAAAAGAGCTCATTAAGAAGTAATAAGCAGGTAATAGGGATGATAATGGCTAAAATGCTGAGAAAAAAAATCACAGGACTCTATTAAAAAGAATGGCTTTTTTGTTGATTTCAGCATAATTGCAGTGTAAAACTAGATTCATAAAATGCAGCATCAGCTAAACTACCTAAAAACCAAAAGCAGTTAACTATTTCTTATCAAAGATTAAGAGGTATGCATAAGTGAAGGGATTCTGGAATTATTCTGTAGGGTTGAAATAGGCCTTCAAATATTTAAAAATCTTGGTGTTTATTTCACATTATCTAGCTTGCCCTGTTTTTTTTTCATTAGTTTATTTGACGTTATGTTTCTCTCTATTCACTTCCTTTATCTTATTATGAATGAATGAAAGACTAATGTAACCTGAAATGCCAAGTTTTGTGACATGGAAGCTAATTAGAGTAATTATTACTAGTAACAAACAATTCCTTCCACAAGTGTGTATCCCAGCATCACCAGGGACAGAATATCTTCTCTATTTTACTCTAGGTAGATGAATAATTTTCTCAAAGTCCTCTGTAAAGATGAAGGAGACATCCCATTGAGTCTTTAGGAGGCTAATGAAAATTCTATACCCAAATTACCTGAATCCCAGTTGGATTCTGGCCTGTAATTTCCTATGCTTTACTTCAACTATTACAGATCCCATCACAGGATTAACTCAATCTGTGTTTACATGTGTGATTGCAAAAAAAATGAATAACAGAGGACTCTCTTGTTGCTTATCAGTCTTTTAAAGTGTAGGCAGAAAAAAACCCCCTCATAACCCTAAATTAATACCCCAAATATTCAAAACATAGATATTACCCATAGTACTACACATTTATCTGATTAAAATATCTCAGAAAAAAGATTAAAATAAGGAGTTTTTATGACATGTCCTGCACCTTACATTTTATTACAGAGTAAAAGTAACTTTGATTTGATAGTCCTAGTGTTGCTGTTTTCATTTAATACAATTTCTCTAAGTCTATT
>VYXF01009399.1:84044-174359 GCA_013397295.1 Polioptila caerulea
AAAAAAAAAAAAAAAAAAAGGAAGCAGCGAGGCCTAGCTGAAAAAGTAGTGGCTCAGAGGCTTTTTTTCTGAATCCATACTCCAAGATGAATTTAAATGACACAGCAGGACTCATTTAGAAGTAAAGGTTTTGAGTCAGGCAGATCAGACTCAGGGTTTTCTGATTTATTTTTAGCTCAGCATTTGTAGGGTTTATTGTTAGACATTTTTGAAGAAAGTGAAGTGCCCGGTTCTGTACTCAGGTTATTATGGCTGGTAACTGTAGCACTGCACACAGCAAGATGTACCTTGCATTTTCCATTCTTAGAAGAAAAAAACCAAACCACCAAAAAGATATGGCCAAAGTTTGAACCACAGAATTTATTGTAGAATATCTGCCACATACTAAATTTGCCCATAAAAATCAATGACATTCCATTTTAAAACAGTAATGGGGAAAATAAATTGGTTTTCCATGCTCAGTCATTATTTTAAATAACTAATTCAGTTTCTATATTTCAGAGTGAAAATTGAAATCTGGCTTATGATGGCCGTATGCAAAAAACTCTTTAAATGTGGCTAAGTTGAAAGACTCTAAATCTCATATTGCTCAAAATTGAGCATACTGAGTGCAGAATTCATCCTTCTGGATCTTCACTCGACTGTCCCATGTAGTCCTGCAAAGAGTGACTGCTCTGGTCTCTTGAGCAGCTCTAAGGGGTTGAACCTGGATGGATGACTGGTGCCCACTGAAGGCACTCTATTTCTCTCCTCCTATGATGGATGGGGAGACAAAATATAACAAAAGGCTCTCGGACCAGTAGAAGGACAGGGAGAGATCACTCACCAATTGCCATCATGGACAAAAGAGATTGACTTGGGGAAAATGAATTAATTTAGTCAATCAAATCAGAGTAGGATGATGAGAAATAAACCAAACCTTAAAATTCTTCACAACAAAACCAAACCTTAAAAGTCTTCCCTGCAAAAACACCACCTCCCTTCTCCCTGAGCTTAACTTTACTTTCCATTTTCTCTGCTCATCCCCATCAGTGTTACAGGAGGACAGGGAATGGAGGCTGCAGTCAATTCTTCGCATGGTGTCACTCCTTCCTCCTCAGCGGGAAAACTCCTCACATTCTTGTCCCTACAGAGTGGGGTTCCTGCCATGGGAGACAGTGCTCCATGAACATCTCCAAGGTGAGTCCCTCCCACAGGCTGCAGGTCCTCACAAACTACTCTAGCATGGGTCCCTTCCACAGGGTGCAGTTCCTCAGGAACAGACAGCTTCATTGTGAGTCCCCCACAGAGTCACAAATCCTGCCAGCAAACCCTCTCCACATGAACTCCTTCCCCTGGGTGCACAGAGCCTGCCAGGAGCCTGTTCAGCACTGGCTTTCTGCAGGGCCACGTTCTCCTCTGGGCATCCTCCTGCCCGGCTGTGGCTCTCCTCCAGGGGCTGCAGGTGCCCCTCTGCTCCACCATGGACCTCCAGGGGCTGCTGGGGTGCAGCCTCACCGTGCTCTGCACCAGGGGCTGTAGGGGAATCCTAGTTCTGGCACTTTGGGACACTTCCTCTCCCTCCTTCTTCCCTGTCTTGGGTGTCTGCAGAGTTGTTTCTATCACGTATTCCAAGTCCTGTCTCCAGGTGTGCATGCACAGGATTTTCTTCCCTCTCTTAAATCTGTCTTCCATTCCTCTTTTGCTGATGGGCTTGGCCTTGGTCCAGTGGCTGCTCTGTCTCTGAGCCAGCTGGCATTGGCCACGCTGGACATGGGAGAAACTTCTAGAAGCTTCTTGCACAGTCACACTTGCAGCCACCTGCTACCAAAATCTTGCTATGAAAAACCAATACACAGGCCTTGAGCAAGAGAGAAAGACAAAACAAAATCCTGGTGAAAGCATGGATGGTTGGATTTTCAGAAATCTTCTCAGAGATTTTTATGAGAATTTTTCTTTCAAGATCCAAACTGGCTTTTTCTTTCAGCATTTTTTCCTGTTTTCCTCCCATTACTCTTTTCTAATTCCATCAGACCCATTTCCATTCAACAGTTCCTCCTAAATTCCTATTTCTCTCTCTGAAGTTTAATTAGTGCTTGATATTCTCACCCACAGCATTACTCCCATTAACTAACACAGTTTGCTGGTATCACTGTGCCCACTTTGTGCCGAAAAAATAGCTAAACAAACATTTAAGATTTTATTGCCTAGTTAAACTGAAATCTTTTGAGGAAAGAAACTATTATATTACAAAGTATATAAACGAGACAACAAAAAATTACCATGTGAAAGGAAAAAGAGAGGTTGAATAGAAATAATGGCAATTCTAAGAATGCCAGAACAAGCATTTCTTATATTGTCTCATGTGCCCTTTTGGGTACTGATCAATGTTTTGTGATTATATACGTCCCTATAGAAATGCATTTTCTTGTTTTTTCAGTTTAAGGGCTGAAGTTCTGCAACAAGGTTGCATAAAGTTGGTTCAGTAATATTTTATTTAAAAGATATGTTAAAAATTAGGCATCTCTATCTCTTCCATGCATTTTCCATTAAATACTCAAACATTTAGATCTTTTGCACTACTGTTACACTTTTAGCTCTACAGACCATGCCTTTGTTAATCTGTAAAGAAGTGTAGCAACTGATTATCTGTACCAGGTCTCTAAGCTCTATATCAACAGACACTTCCAAAATACATAATAAAAATAAAATAGAATAGGCACAAACTTACACACATACCACAATTGACCTAATTTTAGATAGCTGTCAATGCTATTAATAGGGCTATTCATTTTAACGTAGCTACTAAAAATTACTATTAAAATTATTAAAAAATAGATTAATGGTAACTGTGTAATTGACATATGAAAATTAATGCAGAACTATTATTTTAATACTATTTTTATAAATATGTTTAAAATAAAAATTATGTTAGAATAGTAGAAGTAGCAAAAAGCACAACCTCACACTTAGTGTATCTTATGTGAATTCCCATCATCTGAGTACATTTCTCTATGAAACAAATTTGTTTTCAACTGTTTCAACAGATTTTATTTATTTCAGTTTACTACTTGTTTCTTGTGGGTATTTCTTTTGTTGAAGTGACTAAACTAAAAGTGCACTGCTTGCCAGGAGTTGTCTGTTTTTTGGATTAGACATTCATAAAATATATTGAGAAATACATTCTTATCTTTTCCTTAAGCCTAATCTTTTCAATAAATTTCAAAGAAGTTGTTTCCAACATCTCTTTTTCAAAGGAAGAAATATTCTTCATTTTGGTCTATCTGCAGAAAAAAAAAGAAAATCTTTACCTAAGCAAAAAGTTATCTGAATGTTTCATTTTAAGAGAGAAAGTAATTTTCCTTTGAATTTTTTTTAACAATAAACATTTCAAAAAGAGTTGCTGCTGAAGTGTATTACAGAAGAGAATCTTCTGAGGCTGCTCTCTGAGGTTCATTTGTTGCAGAAAATCAACCCAGAGAGTCTTGTTCTCCACAATGTGAACCTTAAACATTTCATCCATTGTAATAACATAAAAAGAAATTAGGACTATAGGCACTAGCCCTCTGCATTCTTGATGAGCTTCTGCTATTACACACTTGTTTCATAAATTATCTGTTGGCTCTAAGCCACATTCAGCCTCCACTTGATGCTCTGATCTCTAAATTGCCAGGGGATCTGAAATACAGGAGGACTCAGCAAGTTGTATTCTGTTATCATCCCAGCAGTTGAAGTCTGGCATGGCAGCATGACATTTGATTGGTAGATTGCCACCTAATAAATTAATGTAATAGATAATAGGATTTAATTGCTTGAGTCTCTCCTTTCTGTAGCATCAGCTAACCTGATGAGTAGCTTACATTTTTGCTGACACAGTCAGCAATTCTGTTGGCTTTTACAGTAGTAATATCACTTTTTGGCCAAGTCTGGATAAAGTCTTTAAGGATTCACCTAACTTTTGTATTCCTGGCTCAACTACCTATACAGAACTTGTGCAAGCTCCATTTTCTACACATTCATTCCTTAAGTGGTAAAATTGCTCCTAATTAATCATTAATAGGAGAAGAAGAGAGAGAAACAATTTTTGGATGACCATAATTTGGGAACCCAGTAGCACTCTGGCTCTTCCAAATCCCTGGAAAAAAATGTGCTGGGATAAAAAGGCATCTCTTTTTACAAAATTTATAATAGATTCCACTGCAAATCCCTATTTTGATACTAATGTGTAGACATTTCTTATTTCACACTCTAAAAGGAATTACTTCTATTTTTGAGATTTGACTTTGTAATTTAGGCAGCATGCTATTTTCTCCTTCTTCCCCACCCTATCCTCTTGTGTCACACAAACATTAACACATCTATATTTTGGTTACTCTACCAGCAACATTAAAAAGAAGTTGTATATACTGTATGTGATCCTTCCTCACTGCTGTTGGGAGGCAATAGCTAAGCAGTTGAGGCATAACAGGCACCGTAACTCCATCAGACTATCAGCCACTGCTCAGGTAAATATACCAGAAAAATTTGGGAGTGAAATAGTGTAATAAAAAGGGATACAGATGAGTAGAGGAAGATCTCTGAAAAATAGAAAGGGAGTCAGGTCTGTGGTGATGCGCTTTCCCCAGGTCTGTCCATCAAGGGCAAAATTAATTTAGTCCAGCTTAGTAGGATAAGGACTATTGGTAGCAATCCTATGACTGTCATATTGGTTATATCTACTAGAGGGTTTTATCATGAAGGATTTACGTTTCTTAGATCTCAAGGGTTGATTTTTTTAAAATGTGGATTTGTAGCAGAATCATGAAGGAAAAACTATGAAAACAAAATATGTAATCTGATCTGAGATCTAAAGTAGATAACGTGTATTTCCAAAATAATGAGAAAACCCTGGGCAGGAATTTTGGAATTACTGAGACAGAAAGATTACTCCAGCTTTTGATGACTGGAAAAATCACAAGTGTCCAGAGACTTATTGAAGAAATATTCCTTCTATAGGTTCTGTCTGCCTACCTAGTCAGTAAAAGTCAGGAGCTTAGATAAGGAAAAAAATTTACACGTATTTTTGAAAATGATACAGAGATCAAATTGGGAACTGGGCCCTGAGCCCTAGATAACTATTTTTTTATATATCTGTGTTTATCATATTTATCTCTTTTGTCTTGTTATCATTCCCATAACTGGGTAAAGAATTATACAAATAGATTTAAGCAGTTACTATTGACATGCAGCCTTCAAGGAAGGGTTTGTTAAAACTGCTTAAGAGAATGAGAAAATTATTTTCACCTCCCTGTTCTTCAGTTATCTCACTTGAAACCAGCGGATATAATAATACATCTTTTGAAATTCAGTGCAGTGCTAGGTAAGATTTAGTCAACAGATTCTGTAATTTCGGAAAAACAAAAAGTGTATAATGGAAAGATATAGACAAAAGAGTTCAGATTTTAGTATTCATTTATATATATGTATATATTTAATTTGCATTACACCTTTATAAGCTATACATTTGAGTGATCTTCCATGAGCTGTACAAATGCTGGGACTGAAAGTCTACAGGGAACAGATAAGTACAGAAAAACTTCAAAATACTACAGAATGATGCTGGAGATCCGTAGAAAACTGATGTATGTTTATATATACATACATGTGTACATATATATATATATGAACATATCTTTGAATAAATAGTGAAGTTCTACATATCACAGCTGGAACTGTTTTGTGATGAAGCAATATAATAATAAAACAGCTTTATAAGGAAGGCTAGGAATGGTAGGTGAGAAACACTCCAGCAGTGTACAGAAATGTGTGTGCACTAACAGGCTCCATTGCCTCTTCCCTCATTTGTTGGGCTTTAACTGATCTGCTGTGGTGAAACTGTGCAACCTGGGTTGGGTAATTCTGGAAAGACATGTTGGAGAAATCTGTGAGACATATCCTCAGGGATTTCCCCCATTACCATTTCCAAGGATCACCTCTTAACCTCTCCTTCCCTTGCAGAACAGACCACTCTTGCTGCTCTTGACACTTCAGGAAAAAACAAATCAAGAAATTTAACTTTATTTTTACTCTAGGATGTGTAGCAACAGTTTAATGAATAGCTCTCAAAGCAGGGCTTATGGTCTTCATCTCTGGCTGGAATGTGATGTTTTCACTGTACATAAAAGCAAAAGCAGTATTGAAACGATTGCAACTGAGCTTCTACGATGCTTTGGCATGGAAAGTAAAGTGGCTAGTTGCTTTCTGCTACATTTAATACTGCCCAAATTATTTAGGTAAAAAATATTTCCAAATATTAAAGAGTTCTTTCACTTCTCAGCTGTCTTCCTGAGCCTTCTTTCACTAGGCTGCTTTTAAGCTAGCAAATATGAAAGCCTCAAAGATAAGGAAAAATGACCAAAATGCAAAAACATAAAGACTGTTTCAATGATATGGGAAAATATATTTGATGTAACTATGAACAAAATGTGATGTTCTTCCTTAACTGTAATTTTTACAAATTACAAAAGAATAACAATGAAAACAAAGACATATAAAAGAACACATGGACTTAAATGTCCAGCTGTTGCAAAGTTTCAGACATTGATATATGTAGCTTATGTTATATAACTGAGAAAACCAGCAGCTATGTGTTGGAAAAAAAAAATCCTATTCACAATTGAACCTTCTCATATCTTAGGAAGATAAATTTTAATTTGAATTCTTTTAATTGTAATGGATGCTGAAGAGTATGTCTGTTGAGGATATAAGTGTTGTGTTTAAGGTAAAGCACAAGAAATTTGCAAATGGAAAACAGTTGTAGCTGCAGAATATGAATTTGCTCACTTGAAAGTGCAGTACTTTGGTTTCATGGATAATAGTTTTAAATAGGAACATATTCACAGACTAGAAAAATCATAAAGAGAAGATAAATCCTTTATTAACTTTCTTTTCTAATAAAGTAGGACAGTTTGAAGGTCTTTTCTTACTGAAATTTCACTGTAAAACTTAAATAGACTTTGTTTCTAGTCCAGAACCCTGATCAGAGCTAGGGCAGCTCTCAGGTCAGACTCCTTTGTTCGGGTCTTTACATGGTTGAGGCTTGAAAACCTCCAAGGAGCCAAGTTCTCTGGGTAACCTCTTCCACTGCCTGGCTCTCCCTATGGGGAAAATGGATGACTTCTATCTGGACTGAATCCCCTGTGCTTTGGTTTCTTCTCTCATCGCCTAAAGTCCTGCAAAGAGCCTCAATGACCTTTATAAGTGTTGGAGGACAGTGATGAGGCTCCCTGAAGCCATCCCTTCCTCCAGGCGGAACAAGTCCTATTTCTCAGCCTCTCCTTGAAGGGTAAGCATTCCAGCCCCAATCATGGATTACCCTTGTTTGGATGCCAGATGCCCACCTCTGCTACTCACTCACTTCCTTTCTTCAGCAGGAGGAAATATGATTTAAAAACTTGCAGATTGACATATAGACAGATTGAAGATGAAGATTATTTACCAATTACCATCACAGACAAAACAAATTTGCCTTGAAAATGAATTTATCTCTAATTAGTTAGATTTGGACCATGAGAAACAAAGACAAAATTGAAAACCCACCTTACCCTCATCCCCCTTTTCACCCAGACAACTTCACTTCTCTCCCTGCTCCTCTACCTTGTCAGCCCTGAACAATACAGGGATTGGCAGATTATGGTCAACCCCTAACTCTACCTCCTTACATTTGCTCCCTGCTGCAGC
Source organism: Polioptila caerulea (assembly GCA_013397295.1). Classification (NCBI taxonomy): domain Eukaryota; kingdom Metazoa; phylum Chordata; class Aves; order Passeriformes; family Certhiidae; genus Polioptila; species Polioptila caerulea. The sequence goes on from VYXF01009399.1 coordinate 91,743, forward strand.
ATAGGTTCTCTCCATGGGCTGCAGTTCTTTAGGATGATCCTGCTCCAATTTAGACTCCCATATGAGCTGCAGGGAAATAACTGCTCCACCTTGGTCTCCATGGGCTGTAGGGGCTGTCCCAGTACCTGAGTATCTCTTCCACCTTCATTGAACCTTGTGCTCACAGGACTATTTATCACATCTTTTCCACACTCCTCACTTCCTGTGCAGTTTTCACTCCTCCCTAAATAGATTTTTCCAGGCACCAGTTTAGCTGATGGATACAGTGGGTTCTACCTGGTGTCAGCTGGAACCAGCTGTGTCCAGCATGAGGCAGCCACTGGCATCTCCTCACCAGGGTCACTCTGCAGTGCCCTCGTTGCCAGCATCTGGGCATGGGTGGACACAGGCACCTCGTGCATCAGCCTTCCGCTAAACATGTAGACATCTCATTTCTCCCTGCTTTCCAGTAATATCTTATTTTGCTTTTCTCTGATTTTTGTACCCATTTTTATTTTTGTGTGGTAATGATCAAACTGAATGAATATGCCAAAAACCATGAACAGGAACATTTTGGGTAGTAAGTGGGACTTTAGCCATGCTCTGTAGACCCAGGTGGCTCACGTGCCTCCACCACAGGACATGTTGGACAACAGACCCTGGAGCCCTCAGCTGGGTTGTCAGCTGAGCAAGTACTGAGGAATACTTGAAACACAAGGAAAGATTTTGTCCCCACTGATGAATACAAAATAGCCAGCGTCTCAACTATCATGTCTGACCTAGCTGATATGTGACAGCCCGTTCAATTAGTCTTGTGTCAGATCTAGAAGTCATGCTTCATCCCCATATTTTGAACCCCAATTTGATCAAATATTGATATTAATAAAACAACCTATGCTATGCCAGAAAATCATTCACTTGAATGTGAAACATGCAGGAAGAAATTATCTTAAGCCCCGATTAAACACTCTATTCATGTTTATAAATGTAAACCGGGACTACACGCAAACAAATCTAATATCAAGAGCAATCCTATAGCACTTTAACAGTGTTTATTCACCCATTAAAATAGCATTACTTTGACTTCAGTGGAAGTCTTTCTGGAGTGAAGATTAAGGAATGTGAAACTTCACACTATCATGGAAATATATATACAGTGCCTTTACTGAGCCTAATGACACAGCAGGGAAGGTCTCAAAAACCCTGAATGTATTAATAAACTACTTTTTAAAAGACCATTGTCTCACAGGGACCAAAAAGATCATTCTGAGCTGTTTTACTAAGATTGAGCTATTTCAAAACCACAAGACAAAAATCTATCACCTTTTTTTATTTTGTAAAACTGGCAAAAATGTAACATTTCAGCTATGAGCTTATTTTTTCCACCACATCATTCTACTTCACAGTGCTGACAATCAAGATGTTTATAGTGCTATTAATATCAAACCTGCATATGTGGAGTGACTTGGGAGTTGTTTTGATCCAAATTCTGCAGAAATAAGTGTACTGAGAATTGAAAATGAAACTGGAAATAAAATTTAACCTTTAATGCCCTTAGAACACTATATTAAAGCATGCAATGTATCCTACAACATAGGAACACTTGGTTTAAAAAAAAAATTCTTTTAAAAAATAGTTTAAAGATGAGTCATGTTATTCAACTTGATAATGTTCATTTACAAACAAGGAAATAATAATTCTTTTCACCTCAGAAAATAACAAGTTAAAATATATGGCTTATGTTATAGTTGCTAGTAGAAATAAAAGCATTTATTTTTCACTTTGAGTGGTCAAAGCATCCCACTCCTTTCTGAATAAAAAGTCACAGATAGCTACAATTAAAACAGCTGCAGGTGACTCACTGTAGGTAACTACCAAACTTTTGGCAATATTAATATGGACAGCAGGAAGGATAAACATGTCTTTATCATATAATTAATTGTTGTTACCATTGCTGTTGTTACTTATAATTTGAACCCCTGTGCTGAGTGTGACTCTGTCCTAGACATGGGGAAACAAATAAAGACAAAATTCCTTCCCATGGGAGTTAATAATCCAAAAATAACAAAAATAAAATGTTTCTGCCAGGTGAGAGCATTTGTTGGAGGTGGAAAAGAATTATTCTCTGCCATTTCTAAACTGGATCAATAGATAATAAAGATATTTCACTCTGCCAGACTGATGAGTATATTTCATGAGCATTAAAATCACATGTGGTTACTATGAATACTGAAAACAGAAAATCAACTTGGTTTAAAAAATCTATAGCAGTCTTTTCTGAAATGTTATTCTGAAAGACTTTTACAATGAAAAAAAACCCCAGAAATTTAAAGAGCAGTTATGACTTTTCTTTCATATCAGGAACATAAAAAAATTGCCTTCTGCTTTGGACCTTGCATGGTACGCTATTAAAGGATACAAGATTTTTCATACGAGATTTTATTGTCCTTTGGTATCCTCTTTGTTTTTCTGTTTATTTATTCACTCAGATTTTACAGATTCACACAGAACTTTTCTGTGAAATTCTTTTGCAGAAGTTTGTTCTGAATAGGCAGAGGTATAGCCATAGGAGAAATCAAGCAATACAGAGAGAAGCGAAATGTTTCATAAAAAAACTTGAAAATTCACAAAATAATAATTTTTATTTAACTGAGCTTTTATTTATCTCTTCTTTTATTTCTCTCTTCTTTCTCTTTCTCATTCTACTTAAAAACTAAACCTCAGCTAGAAGTAAAAAATGAAAGTACAAATAGCACTTGTTGTAGGTCAGAGAGGACTCTAGAAGTGTGTACATTTAAATATTGATATTACACAATGTAAGATGTTTTGAATTATTTTCAATCATTATTCAACAACTGCTTGCCAGTCATGCAGAAATGCTGATGTCATCTCTCCACGACAATAAAGAAAGAAAAAACCTCCAATCATAATATAACCCTCTTTTTTTTTTTTACAAATAAGCATATACTATGAGGATTATTCTCTTTGCTTTTATCCCTTATCAAACACAATTATATAATTGCACTGTGCAACAAAGACATAAAAACTCCATCAGTTTCATGCAATAGGATTTTATATCCATCTTTTTCCAGCACAAGACCAAAAAAAATGTGATCTTTATTTTTGTTAGTGACATGCAAGTAACCAAATAGAGATGTTATGATTGTGCTGAGGGAATTACTGGATTTTTAGAACCCATTTTTCCTTCTTTGTCCTTCATACTACTATCAGAATAAATCAATAAGATTTTAATATTCAAAAAGCAGCATAAGAATCAAAAATGAACATCTTTTGTCAGTTCAATTATTCATCGATTTATTGTAAAGAGCGAAATAGTCTTTGAACAAGTGGTTTTTCCTTTTGGTTAAGTTTTCTATGGAAAGAAAATGGGTTTCTTAATGACACATTATAGCACACCAATGCCTTAGAAACAAGGCAGTATTGGTTTGTATTCTACAGAGTATGACATATTTAGTTGTATAGCAAAAGACTGCATTTCTAGTGGTCCTTTTTTTTATGATTGTCCCCTTGGTACAAATGTTTCAAGGTCTTTGAGATTAAGTTTGGGCAGATGACACAGTGAATTAGGCAGTTATGTAAACAGGGTTTGTGTTGATTCTATGACAAACTGTGAAATAAAATGCAGCATGTACTAGCATGAGTGTAGTAGTATGAATTTGAGTGCTGCAAGACCCAAAATTACATGATGGGGAGATTTTCAGAGGAATATGACATTTTATATAAATGTGCATGAGCAGACGTGGAGGGAGTCAAAGAAGCACTAGAATGACCCACAAATATAAGCAAGGAAGAAAACATCATTATTACCTGACTTTCTTCTTCTATTGATGAAATTAGTTCAGACATTGCTTCATTTTGCTTATAAAAGCCTTTATTCTGAGCTTACAGCACCCTTCACAAAAAGTGAGAAATACTGTCAAATCAGACTGAAATGCAATAATGCCTTAACACAACCAAGCCAAAGAAAGTAGTCAGCTGTAAAGAAACCGAATCCAAGAACTCTCTCTTTCCTCCACAGATACAAGCTCTAAGCATATTTTTATCATCCACAGTGTGTGAGTATTTCAGCACGTCCTGCAGACCAGGAAATATTAGGAAGCAATTTGCTCATATTGGAAATGAATGCAAATCATTCTGCTTGAGAAAAATGACTTTGTAGAGGTGGGGTGGGAGAGGATTTGCCTTCATCTAGGAAAAGAAACGAGGTGTGGAGCCTTAATTGTGGGCTGCTTTGCCTCAGACTGCTCGAGTTTGCTGCTCAGAAGGGGTGGCACTGCATCCCACACTGCCTCTCCTGCAATCTGTTCATGCAAGGACCGTCCATCTGCTGGGTTTAAACAGACCCCCAGTTGCTCGTGTGTTTGTTCACAGATGTAGGTAGGAGGTTTGACTGCAGGTTTCTAAAACTCCAATCCAAGATTATGAGACACATTTGCAAACATGCTTGCATACAGCAGAGTCTTATCTCTTTGCTGGGAAATGCTCTATTGTTTGACTTGCAAATCAGTTACATTTAAATTAAAACATGGTAGTGATAGTTGTGCATATAAAATTAAATTTGCACAATATCACTTTTGTTTAGTCAAGAACTGCAAAATATATGACAAGAAACATTAAAGACAGCATTCATGGAATTATTATATATGAAATAGAAATTATTTGACAAGAGAAAAATTTGCGAGGGGAGTGTGTTTCCAAGAGATTTGGTTCTCAGACTATGGGAAATGTAGCACTTGAAAATAATTTCAATTATAATTTCAATTGATTCCCAAGGGTGCTCTACAAGTAAATCAATTGCTATATTTTTAACAGTGGACTGAGTTGGCCTCTATAGGAAAATTACAGATTATTGCAAAAGTTTGATTGCAACAGAAAGAGCTTTCTAATTCTTTCAGTCTTTCCTCAGGAATGTCTCTTTCTCCAGAAATCAAGTTCTTGATATTAGAAAGTAAGTGTGGAATATGAGAGAAAGGGTACAGAACAAAATGCACTAACACATGACTATCCTGTTTTGACAAGAGTAATCTTTGTAGGAAGATGTTACTATGATTTTTAATAAAATATGAAGTGGGACTTTCTTCCTACTCTACCAGCTGCAATAGAGCAGTAGATTACAATCCACAAATAAGGTTTGGGTTCACTTGCAGGAGGAATTTTATGGGACAAGGCTAATGCTCTTATTGTCTCTTATTGTCTTATTGGGTTTTATGGTCTTGATCGGTATACCTTCTATGCACACAATTTGGTTGGGGAAAAAAAAACTTGATCGGTGAATCACATGTGACATATGGATACATGGATGATTTCACTTTCATCCTAAACATATGTTTCTATAATTGCCAAAAAGAAAAAAATCCTCATCATAAAGTGAAAGAGCAGATTCTCAGTTCTCCATGTAGTTTTTCAAAGCATCCAGAGTGATTCAGCTGCTGAGCTGCAGAACAAGTCCAACCTGCCCAACGTCCCTAGAACAGAGTTATGTTCTCAGATGCTGTTCTGCAGGATGATCAAAACACAACTGAGAAAGAATTCTGTCAACTACCTAGGCAAGCTAGACCACATTTGTCAGTCTGTTTGATTGGACAAACATCCTGGTGACAGGATGTCATGACACTTGATCAGTTTTATAATATTCCAAGTAGCCTTGATTCTACTTTATATCTTCAAGTTTTTACTGATGTCATTTTCTTGATGTGAGTGAAGTTAAACCAGGATTTGGATACCAGTCTTGCTAGGTACTGAGTGTACTTGAGAAGTGAGTAATTTCAGACCTCACCAATATAGCAGGATTTGGCCCATAGGCAAATGGAAGGAATGGTAGAGTAAAAGCAAGATTTCTTTATAGCTAAATGGTGCTGCCCATCAATAGATACTTCTGGGAAAACCCTGGAATTTGGTAATTGACATTTCATAGAATTAGAGAGTGTTTTGTGTTCAAAAGGACTTTTAGAGGTCATATAGTCCAAACCCCTTGCAAAGAGCACAGGCATCCACTAGATGTGGCTGCTCAGAGCCCCATCCAGCATGACACTGAATGTTTCCGGGGATGGGGCACCTATCACCTCTCTGGAAAACCTGTTCCAGTGTCTCACCACTTCTTCATAAAAAAATTCAGCCTTATATCAAGCCTGAAAATCACACTCTTTTAGTTCAAAACCATTACCCCTTGTCCTATCCCAGCAGGTCCTACTAAAATGTCTGTCCCCATCTTTCTTCTAGGCCCTCTTCAGGTACTGGAAGGCTGCAATAAGGTCTCTCTGGAACCTTCTCTGCTCCAACCTGAACAACCCCAACTCCTCCAGCCTTTCCTCATAGGAGAGGTATCCCAAACTTCAGATCATTTTAGGACCTTCCTCTGGACTCACACCATCAGATCCATGCTTTTCCTGTGCTGGAGACCCCAGAGCTGGGTGCAACACTCCAGGTGGGGTCTCATAACAGCAGAGCAGAAGGGGAGGATCCCCTCCCTTGCCCAGCTGGCCACGCTGCTTTGGATGCAGCCCAGGATGTGGTTTGCTTTCTGGGCTGTGAGTGCACATTCTTGGCTTGTGACCATCTCTTCAATCCAACAGAACCCACAAACCTTTTCCATCAGGACTGCTCTCCATCCGCTCATCTCCTAACCTGTATTTATATCAGGGGTTTCCCTTACCCAGGTGCAGAACCTTACATTTGGTCCTGTTGAACCTCATGATAGTCTCAAGTACAAAATACAAGTGTATTGTCCTTAACAAACTAATAGAAGCTGATTTAAAATACATTTGTGGCTTAGATTGCTATATGTTACCAGTTTAATGTTACGAGTACCTGCTTTGAGAGACCTAAATTTTCTTCTACAAGAAAAACTGACACAATCAGTAAAGAGCAGCTACAGAAATAAAAGTTGCATTCTTCAAACAATAAAATCCCTCAATAAAACCAACATGCCTGAGTTAGAGTCAGCAGGATTATGTGTTTATATTCAGTAGTCATACTCCCTTCATAGACCATCTAGCTATCACAGAACTGATCTGTACTGGTGAAGGCAAAAAATGAGTATGTTTAAGGCATTTTTGACCCTGAGCATCCCTTGAGGTACTGACTGTGCATGAGCACTGGGCAGTTTCCATCACCTGAAAAAAAATCATCTGAGAAAATGTTGATGAATATTCTCTTCCATCTAGCTATCACATAATGTAGAATATTTTATATTTTTAAGTCAAAAAACCAAAAAGAATTGGTGGAAAGGGGTATAATTTTAAAGATTTTTATTATTTTAATAATTTAATGTTTTGTTGTGACCAGCTTGAAGAAAAGTTAATATTTTTCAGGAAACATTGAATCTGAATTGGATGGTTCTGCACTACAAGAGAAGAAAAAAGGCACACAAAAAAATCCTATTTAAGATGCAGCTAGGAGGCTCACTCTAGAGGAGAACAGCTGTGTAGAACAGTTATTATGCAGTAAATTCTCAGCCTGGCACTCTAACTTTCCTGTGTAGATAACTCCCAAAACCATTCAGGCAGGTCAGGGAAGTGCCTGCTTTTTTTGCCATTAACGTGAGTTACAGCTGTTTACAATTGCTGCAGTCTAAATGGAGAAAGCAAACATTAACAACATAAAATGATGAGCCCACTATGAAATGTGTCTCTGCAAAATTTATATTTGAAGTTCAATGTCTGTCATGTATTCTAAGTTCCTAGTTCAAACATGTTTAGCTTAAAATTAAAAAGCTTATTCCATCTGCTAGCCCTGCATATTCAATTTTAAATTTGTAAAGTGAGGCCGCTGCTTCTTGGTTCCATCACCATTTTTGGTGAAGAGTCAACAGAATAAATTCTCCTTATATTTCTGTTCATGACATTTGAGTCAGAATTCTGCCTCTGTGTGTATGCATGAGTAAAAAAGAAAAAGAATATATAATTGTTTCAGTAAACAGACATGGCTTTTGTCTCTCACAAAAGGTAATTACATGTCAATAATAGTAATTTTTAAGGACAGAGCTTCTGAGATTCTTAGCTGGTGTTAAATTATGCTGAGAATTAATATTTTAACTCATCTCTCTCAATATCAACCTCTGGATCTGGCTCATATACAATTGTTGTAACAAAAAATCAACTTCTGTTTTGAGTTTTATGAGAAAAATGAAAACAATGAAAATGAAATTCCCAAAAATGAAACAATCCAACTTTTCAGTTTCAATTTCAGATAATTAATATTGGTGCTAAGTGTTGCAACTTGAGTTATACAAGATGTAGGACAATTTATAGCTGGTTTTGAAAATTAGAAAAATTAGAGTAATTTTTTTTTTCTTCTTTAAGGAAAAATCCTTTTTTCCTCACAGTAGAGAAGGGGATTAAAATTTTGAATTAAATATCCTTATTTTTTATCATAAGCTGTCTTAAATGCATGAAAAACAGTGGTTATCTTGCCACAAGAAAGATTTGGAAGAAATTACTGTGAAGTCTGTAGGATAATAGGAAAAGAAGCATCAACTTGCTGATATCATCCTGTTGTATCCTTCTTTCTCGTTTTGGTTTCAGAGCAATAGAAAAGACCAACAATTCTTAGGGTTTCATTTTTCTCCCATCTAGTTGAAAACAACATAAGAGTCTGAAGAAGTGACTAGGAAAAAGAATACTGGAATTAGACAAGCCAAAATTGTCAGAAAGTACTTTTCAGGTACATCACAGGCTTCAAGATGATATATTTTCAATTTCATGGCCTAAGAGTGAAAGCTGGGCTAGAGTGGAGTAATAAGTGAAAGCAGCATTTACAGTGGTGAAACCAGCTTTATGTTTTAGCTGAATAGCACATGCTGACACAGCCATTACCTTTCTCCTGTGCATACCCAGGAATGAGTGCTGATAGCACGGGACACAAGCAGACTGAGTGAGCAGATTAAGAAAGGAAGGCAGTGTAAAAATGTGCTGCTGACTCATATTAGGTGCAAAAGACGGAGCCCTCCGCTGAGTGACAGCCGGGGAAAGTATCACCATCAGGCCAGCTAAATTGCCAGATTATCTGTGGATTTTTTTTTATAAAATGCATGCCTGCTTGCCAAGATTGTTTTACACTTGACAGAGGAGTAGAAGGAACAGAAAACTCTTTGTCTGCGTATAAAAAATGTAAAAGGAGAGAACTACTTCTTTTGTTTTGTTTTGAACAAGACAGCAAATTGCACCTTTGCTGTCATGCCTAGAAAAATGTAACAGGACATTCAATGTGAATATTATTTGAAATATAAAGGAACAATTCAAATCTCATTGTCTCTTGCTGTACAGATTTTTTAGCAACTATTTTAAGTGATGAATTTTTTAGCTGGGAAGCTTGAAATATGAATTTCAATTATTTTTCCAGAATTGCCTGGAAGAGAATTTGAAACTTTTGAGCATGTTAGATTCTTGTGTCCTAAAAACCAGCAACTTGGTTAAATATGACAGTCTATGACAATCTCAAAATTCTGCTTGACTTAAAATAAAAGATATTTAATAAAGACATAAATTGCTCACAGACATTTTAGGAAAGACAGTGCATATAATTGTCATAATTAAGGATGATGAGATTCAATCCGAATTAGTAAATCACAAATGCTAGACGTTGATAATATAAAGGCAGCATTGTTTGCAACTAAGAACAGTTTGAAATTAGAACTTTGGTGACTGGAGATGTTTCTTGTTTCTTGTGTGTTAGTTGAAACAGACTATTATGATCTAATAAACATGCAGAACTTTGGAATGGAAGAGGCCTGATATGAACTTTGCCATTTTCTAACTGCTTTACTGGAAGTTTTTTAGGAAATGTTACTGGTAATATTGCTGAGTTAAATTTTCCCACTCTCACCAAAAATGATTGTATTTGTATGAGATTGCATCTGGGAAGGGATAATATAAAAGTTATTCACATTTCTGTGCCAACTTTTGTACCTTTTCTTCCTTTTTATGTTTGTAGGAATTGAGCTCTTTCACAAGATAATAAGGGGCAGATTAGAGGCTTCTCATTTTCATGTTTGTTTTGTTATTACTAAGCAGATCTTCAATGCTTCAGGCAAGAAATCTGTTGCTGAAATTATTGTTACTTTAGGTTAAAAAATAATATTTATTTATTTTTTATTTATAAGTGGTTACTTATCTGGGGATTTATACTTAAACATTATCGTTTGTTATATATTTTTCTGGTGTGATAAAGAATATCAAGCAATCAATAGAAATGCTTAGATATTAAATAAGTTCATAGAATTGGTAATTAAATGCTGAAACTCCTATTCTGTGGTAATTGGGTGTGCTTATTAGAATTTAAAATGTGGTAGTAGAATATGCAAGTAATGTTTGGTAAACAGTTGTTCTCAGGGAAAAGTAAAATACTTTTCTATAAATTACATATTTTAAAATTACTTTAAATTCAAAATTTTTAAAAGAAATTTTAAAATTAGCAGGGTGTAGAGTTTTTTTATTTGTAATTGAGTTAAAACTACTTAATTGACACTTAAAAGAAGCAGTTCATCTAGTGGTTCTTTTATATTTAAATTTTTTAGTTAAACTTGTTGTCCATTGTCTTTGCCTACTAAAATTTCTCCTTTAAACAATAGAACTAGTGAGATTTCATAGAAAAAGGCAAGAAATTTAAATTTTCCCTTTTAAATGTGATGAGTTCTTAAATTTTAGGGGTTAAATATAGACTACGAGCTTCTAATGAGGAGGAAGAGGAGGAGTTACATTTAGCCTGCTCATTCTCTTACACTTCCTTCTCTTCATTCTTACACAAAGAGCCTGCAACAAATGCTGGAGCACAAGGCCCATTGCAGATCATCTGTTAAACATTATTTAAATAACCCTTCTACATAATCAAGCCTGAACCACACTCTTTTAGTTCAAAACCATTACTCCTTGTCCTATCACAATAGGCCCTATATAAATACCATTATAACAACATTTTAATAATGTTATAAATAACATTATTTAAATAAAACTTCTGTTTTTCATTTCTTTTCTCTAATATTATCAGAGATATTTTATGGAAGGGGAGGGTAGAAATAATTTTAAAGGTGTATGATATTGGGGCTCTCTGGCCAGGCCTTGTTACTTAAAACTTGGGTTACTTTGAAAACTGGTGTCTTTTTCTTTGCTGACATAGACTGACACAGAAATGCACAGAGCATCACTAGAGTAAGAGTACACTTAATGATATATGGGTTACTCAGGATCCTGACTAGACAGAAAAGATCATCTGCACCTTTCATTTCTGTCTTGCAATGTTCACAGGGTTTGGGGTTTTCTGAGATTTAGAGATTTTAAAAAATGCAGCATCATAGTTTATTTTACAAGCCTTACTGATAGAAAAAGCCCACTTTTCTATGAGCAAGGCCTTTAAAATTCAGATGTCTCAGCACTGCTGAGTGAAAAAAAATGAAAGCAAATATATGACCACTCTTTCCCATGTTATTCTTCCTGCCACTGTTACTCTATTATTACTAGAAAATGCTTTGTGAAGGTGGTAGAAATCTGCACTCAAAAAAGAGACAAACATAAACATGGAAATTTTAACAGGCCAGTTCCAAAAGCACATCTGTAAGTCCTCCTCAAAAAGAATCTTAGGATTACAGTCAGCTTCATGGAAAAACTAGACTAAAGATAGTTGGTTTTATACCTTGCAAGTATATCAAGATATAAACAGTTACAGAAGCACTTGCTTCAAATGGTGTTTCCCAAAAGATATCCTCTCAGTACATCCTGTTCTTCCCAGAGGCTGAGGTGATGGGGGCAGCAGAGCCCACCCAGAGCCCCGGCAAGGACAACTTCTCTGTGCTCACTAACTCAACACATGATGGGTCAAAGGGGTTCACAGCAGCAGAACACCCTGTGAATGGCAAGAGGAGGGAAAATCAGGAATGCTTTAGAGGTGCAGAGAGGCACTAGCCATCACAGCTGACTGTGTGGAGCTGTAGTCCCAGAGCAGTGACCAGGAACACAGTAGTTTCATTCTTTTCACTGTTTTCAGTCAGAATCTTAGGCTTGGCAATCTTTCTTTCCTGTGTGCAATGACAAGTGAAAAAGAAATGCACTGAGCTGGGTTGTTCCTAACCATTGAGTGAGGCAGCTCTGACTCACTCTGTTCTCACACCTGATGTGCAAATGCCCATCGTACATTGGCCCAGCAGAGCCACAACCTTGCACTCATGACAGTCATGCCTTTGACCCACTTTTACTGCAGTCACTGCCTTAATATTGATAATGCAGACTATTAAAAAACTTAAGTATGAACAGTATGAACTCTATAACCACATAGATCAGCCTATGGCTATTTCTTGGAGTGTATAGAGTGATTCCTTTTGTCTCTCAGAACTTACCTCACTACTCACTCCAATTTCAGAGACTGGTTACGTTTACATTTTCAATTAGTATCTCCTCAGGAAAAATATAATGATAAAATATAACTTCATATGTGTTTAATGTAACTGGTCATGTTCAGCATGACTGGGTAAAGAGAGATTTCATTTTCATAACATCTTTTAGTGTTTTGTAAGCTTAGAATCCAATAATAATCTTAAAATTTATTCAGTAAATATATATATGTAAACTTTATATTTAAACTGTTTAACAAACAAGTGACATTTTAAAATGCTCCATTACTCTGATTGTAGAAATATATAAAAATTCATTTATACATAGTTTATAAGGAATTTTTTGTATCTATGTCTGTGTTGTGTATGGATATCATACATAGTATGTGTCACATATAGATGCATATATGTGTGTGCATGTATAGTTATATAAAATTTCATATATATCTATAAAATGGTCACTTTTTCTCCATTCTGAAAAGGAGACTTAAAGACTCAAATAATTCAACAGACTAGAGTTCCAACTCCATAATCATCAGCAGAATTAGGATTTGTTAGATTTCAAAAGACAATATTTTTCACCCTTGAGAATTAAAATGATCTGTTTATAATTTGGTTTTAAGCAGTGAAAGTCTGTTAAAACATCTGGTAAGTGTATAATTGAACTTTGCTCTCTAAGATCATTCCATCCATGAAGTACTTGAAAGGACTATATTAGGTGACCTCGGGTCATACAACAATTATGGTTGCAGAGTTTTAGCCTTGAATGTAAGATTTCACTTAATAATATCGTTTAGGTTCTATTGCTGGGGAGTAAAAGTAATTTGAAACTTATCAGGGATGGAATTGGCTTCAGATGGCATTTTGTGCTTGTATCTCTTAAATCAAATTGTATTTTATTTACAAATAAATATTTGTGTTCTAAACATTGTCTTATTACAAGCTATAATTATTTGATTCAGGCCAAATAAGTTTTTTTCAAGTAACTCAGGTGACTCGAGCTAGATATTCACAAAGTTGGACACTATTTTATTGGCACAGATTTTGTTATGTGACTTGTAGAACAATGATGGATGATGAATGATGGTCCCTTTATCTTCATAATGTTCCTCTGCTGTTCAGCTTTTCCACTGAATTCTTTCTCCATCCCTGTGAAAAGCTTCATTATCCTGGCTTTCCCTAAGCCTGTCACCTAGACACTGTGCCTAGTTTCTCATGTCCAGGTTGTATTCAAACCTGGCAGATGTTTTCTGCATAATTCATCTAACAGGAGATACCATCGATTTCTTCACTGAAAACTTTCCCCAAAAAAGTCTATTGACCTTGTATTTAAATGATTGAAAGATCTTGTCTAATAATTCCCCCTGATGCCTAATATTTTTTAGCTTTTTACATATTTTTTTATATATTTGTAGCCCTGTAGATTTTTAATATATACTTGTGTAGCTTGTAGTATTTTTCCTACCCTCTCTCATTGTTTAGAAAATTCTTGCTAATAAATTATTGAAATTCTATTTATTCTTATTCTTAAGAAAAGAATTCCTAACAAGGATATCTTGTTTTCTACAAGAACTTAAGAGACATAACAAGAAAATAGAACAAAAAGCCTCTGGACCATCTCCAAGGGCTGACCCAGGAGTGGGTTACTGGGGTAACTTATTTCCTATTGGAGGTACTGGCTAGATGTAATGATTAATTTACCTCATAAAAATCATAGAAATCCTGTATCCCGCATGTGCAATGCCACAGTTGGTGTACCTGAAACCATTCTTTAAAGAATTGATTTTATATCTTACCACTTTAACTCTGTAGCAAGGGGTTTTTCCTTTTGTTATTAGGCAACACCCTTACAAGATATTTTTTACAGATTTTCCCCGAATACAGTTATGTAACATTTTTTCTGATCTATTACTCTAAGCGCAGGACCTCCCTTCTAGCCCTCCTAAAGTTCCCACTTCTTTACTACAGCAGAAATTTCTTGCCTTTGTTTTCAAGATTTATTCAATCTCTCTTCACCTTGAGCATTACTACTTCATCCAGCTTGAGATCCTGGGAGGCTGACTCCCGTGAGTTTAACACCTTCTGTCACTCTTTTCTCTGATTTTCAAACCAAGACTTTCTGCGTTTCCCACAGTGCCCGTCATGCTTTAAAAGAGCTCACACTGGTACCATGTAACCTTCCTCTCATCCCTGTATTAAATTTATCATGGCTGAGAGTTTTGCAGAAGCTCTTGACGACACAGGTGCTTCAGAGCGCTCTGCCCTACCGCTTACCGTGTTGAATGCAATTGTTTAATGCATCTTTGTCTTCCCCTGACAGCATCCTTGACTTTATTCTCATAAACCAGAAGCAGACACTGTCTTTTTTTTTGTGTGCACCCAGCAGAGTTCCTTAATCTTTAACTGAAATTCTTGGAATCTGTGATAGCAGAAAAAAATAAATGGTATAAAAATAGTTTCTTGAGAGCGACAGGAAAATTAACTCCTGACATGGGTATAGCAAACAACAGTTTGCTGAGATGCATTATGAATCACACAGCTACTGACTTTGCTTGCACATTCTGAGATGCTTTATTCTTTTCAAATTTGCTTCTAGAGATAATTGGAAAGATGCTGGAGTTGGAACTACAAGTAAAAAGCATGCCTGATTTTTCCAGTTCATTTTAAGAGCCTTACAATGGTCTATTTGTCAAATTTACATTTCACAAACTAATTTGTTAAAAAAGGAACTTCACTAATTTATTTCCTGTAACATTTTGTCAGTTTATTCTTCTAAACATTCAGGACCACCACAGGCATTCCTGCAACTAAAAAAGATAATGGTTAGAAGTGAAAGTCTCAAATTTTAAGGTATTGTCATCTTTATGTAATTTTTGTATTTTACACAAATCGACCTAAAAACTATACAATTTTCCTTTTAAGCTGTACTACTGAGTAAACAAACTAAAGTGTTTCTTACACCATTGCATTTTTTCCTTGTTTGTATACCTTTTTTTCTTATCAGAAGCGCCTTTTAACATTGGGAGGACTCATTTATTGCAGAAATAGTTAGAGCATATGCTACAAAAAAGTTAAGTCTGGCACCTGAACCTTGGCTTTCCTTCTCAGTTCTTTCCCAGAAATCCTAACACTTCTGAAATTATAATTTTTTCTTTTTTATTACTCATGTGTTAATATGTACCTTAACATGTGCTCACTTCCTCCTCATTCTGCATATCTGAAAGAGACCCTCATGGGGTCTCCCTTACTACTGTGTCATCACCAAAAGTGTGTTTTCCCCAGAGATGGGTTGTACCTGCACTCTCAGGAAGTGAGACCACATGAACTGCTCCCAAATGAGAGCTACTGCACCTCCAGATTGCTTCAGTGATCCTTCTGTGCACTAGCGTGTAGTTAGTATTATCAAAATCTGTTTTTCTTTCAAGGTCCAAGAGGTTACAGTGATTTTATAACTTTACCTTTTCTGTGGCAGTCTGAAATAGCTAAACAAAACTTGAGTGAGATAATGGCAGGGGCAAACTTTGTAGAGAGAAGTAAAATAACTTTTACTGTGGCTGTAGCTGTGAATATAAACAAGCTTTCAACCATTGTCTGAAGGGAAAGTACCAAATTACAAGCCAGTAATGAAGAATGAGTTCCAAAGTACTTTGGCTTTATCAGTGGGTGTAGCACAGATTTTATATTCTAAAAGAATCTTTATGCTTTGTTTCTGTCATTAGGCCATCTCAGAAACCTTGTGTGGAAATAAGGCTGTTAGGCAAGAAGCAATGGGTTTTCTGCAATTTCTTCACTCATCTACAATGGCATTTAGACTGCTGTGCTGAACAGGATTCATCTTCTTCTCATTACCCCTTCTCAGATCTGGTTTGTGTTCTCTCATTCCATCACAGTTAGGGACAGATAAGGAAAGTTAAGACAACATGAAAGAAATGGTAAAGGCAGTTACCTGATCCAACAATTTCTCAGCCTACAATGGTATGAATAGTGTAGATAACAGAGTTTTTTCACAGGGAGAGAGAGAAATGAAAAGAGGAAGGATAAGGTTTGAAACAGGAGGGGTTGCTCTTCAAGGAACACAACAGAATAGGCAAAAAGAAACTGGTAGAAAAAAAAATCATTGGAGAGAAGAAGAGGGGAGAAGAAAAATAATAAAGGACGTTAAGTTGACTCAACCTGAAGGGAAGAGAATTTAACTGAAGGATAAAATTTGTAAAGAAAATAAGCTGAATAACAGAGTAAAAGTAAAGAAGGACATCTCTCAGGACTTTTCCCCCTAATTAAAAAAAAAAAATAATCTTTTTTCTGTTGGAAATTTTTGCCATATATTTCTTTCTAATGACAGCAAAAATAACATCCCTGGTCTGGACAGGCTTTCAGCAGTCATTGCTATTATAAATCAAATACCTACATTGCTATTATAAATCAAATACCTACCAAAAACCTGATAAGAATATCTATTAATGTTGGAGGCACATATTTGGAGATTTCAGTGTATATTTTTTGTTTTAAAAAACACAGTGATATATTAGTAATTGTTTAAGTCTCAAAATATTGACAAATTTCAACTAGAACTCTTTCCCAATCAAAACATTTCTGTCTTTACTCAGCCAGTTAGAAGTAGCTGATGACTGTGGGGTCCCATAAAATGATGTATGAGCAAGGATTGCTCTGACAGACACATTATAGATTTGCCTGCAAGCAAGGAATCTGCTATACCCAAATGTGTGGACTGGAGGTACGTTGAATAGGTAGCCTGCAAGTGGTCTGGATGCACACCTTTCCCAGGTGCTGAACATGAAGTATGCATGCTTTAGGACTACCCTGTCAATTAGCTGTGTTCTTTTCTTGGGGGAGTATGGAAATCAAGAGATTTTCATAGGGTATAGCCCAGGATGCTTTATATTTGGAAGTTCAAATGAATTGATGGTGCCTTTTTATTTTTTTTCTTCAGAATTTCCAGAATGAACATCCCTGAGGAAACCAGCGGAAATTCACCTACTTAGAAAACTGTATTTAGTCCTACATGTGGGAATATAGACTTACAAAAAAAATTGTAATTGACTGATAAAACTCAGTTTATAACATTTGTCCATGTGATAATACTTACATTCATTTGAGAGAGACCTTTTGATCCTTCATTTAACATGGTAACTCTTGATACAAACAGAAAAGAGAACTGTGGCCTAGAAATATCCTGACACATCTCTCTTTCTTGCTTCCTGTTTTGTTTCTCCCTTGCTTCCTATAAAACTTTCCCTATATCCAGCTTAAGTCCAGAAAGTGGAAAATGTATCAAAATATCTGGATTGTTGTGCTGAAGTGGAGCTGTACTTCTGCAGCACACATCTGAGGATTGTCTAAGGGTTTTTTTAATGTTTGTTTCAAATATGTTTTGGGGTTTGTTTAAAGACATTTAAACTGAAAAACAGCTTTCCATGCCACTATGATATGCTTAGGATGTGCGACAGTACACTATCAGCTCGTAAGAGCAGCCATATAAGATTTTGTGGCTCAAAGAAGAGCAACATTTAACATTTTACTTCAATCCGGTAGCAATTCTTAGAGCCTTCTACTCTTAAATTCCTTAGATAGGTTTTTCACTGTGTAAAAAATACAGATTCAGAAGGTGCAGCTTAACTTTCACCTTTCTGTTTGACCAAATATACCTAATTATTGCAAGAAATCCTGCCAAGGACATAAACATCTCGACACAGGAGAGATTTGATGCAAAATAATCTTCTTGATAAAGCACCTGTAAGTAAAGCATTTACAGATCAAGAGCTTTCTTTGTTTTCTTCTCTTAAATATTTTGCTATAAATGTAGATGCCAATTTTTTTCACTTGCAGGGCATTTTCCTTCCTATTCCCATTTGATATGAATTAAACTGACATTTATTTCCATATAACCTTGTACACCCTGTTTTTTGTATTGTAGCAAGTGAAAACTGGGGTGTGGAAAAACATCCATCAGAAAACATTTTTTTTTTCTTTATGTCTCTTATCTGCTTTCTACCTACAAAGTCTGTGGATTCCTGTACTCTAAAGGAAAGCAGTACGCTGCCAGCAGCTCCATCGCCCAACTATGCCAATCAATAAGACAGCAGGCTAAAAAAAATACCTGAATACCACAGATTTTGGGGTTTAGTTTAATTTCTGCTCCCACTCATTTTTCTCCAAATCACCCATCTTTTTACCTGTTTAATATTTGTTTCTCTGATACCCTAACAAGACCATCAGGAAAAATAGTTGAAACTGAAATTATAGTCTCAGTTTTTCTTGCTGTTGTTTCTAAGTTGTCTGACAGAATAGACTGTTGTGGAAAAATATGCTGATTTAACGCAATTTAAATTAATAATATTAACTGAATGAAAATCTGCTTCCTTAGGAGACAACTTACCTCTCTGAACTCCCATTTCCTCATAACCTGACCACCAGGTGTAGGTTTCATAGTCATTTCCAAGTTACGTTAACACCAATTTTCCTTCTTTTTAGATCCCAATAGGGAACTAGAGATCTCAAGGCTTCTGAGCATCATATTTACCACCTGACTGATTTTATCAGTTTCCTGCCTGGAGTTCCCTAGTTAATTAGAGAACCTGAGGACCAATCCTCCTTATTGATGGCTCAACAACTTGCTGATAAGCCGAGGCAACCAATCAGCCTGAATGCCCAAAATCTTATTTTGGTTCCAAAATTTTCCTGCTTTTATGAACTCCTTTCCCATGGAAAGTACTGCTTCTCATCCAAAGGAGGTCAGTTATGCATAAGAAGAAGAAAAGTTGTGGTTTTTTACAATTTCAGAATTTAGAAAATAATTTTCAAAAGGCAAGTTCTGTACATGCTCAAATCAGATTGCATTTTTTCAAGGTGTTTTATCTGATGCTATATTCCTTGTTATGCAAGCATGAATCCTAGATGTTTAATAGCCCACGGAAATAAAAAAGCCTCTTTGCAACCACGTGAGGAAAATTATTTCTCTCTGCCTGGCTTTTGGGGAGATTCTATTGGGTTTGCATATGAGCTCTTCACTCAATTTTCAGAAGACAGATATTAAAGCTGTCATAATAATTTCATAAAATCTCTATGCTTCAAACACATGGTCTGAAGTCCTGAAAATGTACAGGAGCATGCTTTTGACACTTTTTGGATAAAAAAGAGAGGATCCTTGCTGGAGATCCAGGCAGAGACAAGCCTAAGGGGCAGGAGTTTTTAACAATACTTCAGCTGAAGGTAAGTCAGTGAAATGCCAGTCGTGATGTGCACTTTGCTTAATGTAGTGTGCAGATTTTGTAAAAATCCTGTCTAAGTTAGGGTTGTCAATGCTTCAGTATTTATCTGTGGGTTCTCTCGGACAGCTGAGTGAGGATGCATAAAGCAAAAGGAAAGGTACAGTACCACAAAAGAGGTCTCTTCATGGTTAATTCAGGAACAAAGACTTCTTTGGGATGTTGCATGACAATAATTTCTCCACTACCACCACATACGTATTTTGAACAGGGATAAGCAGCAAGAAACTGTCATAAATAAAGTTATAATACTGTGAGCTGAAACACGTCAAGCTGCAGCAGTGAAGGGTGACGGTCTCCCCAAGGCGACAATCTCTAGATTGTTGTTGATCAGATGTATTCTGATTTCTGAGTTTAATTCCATAATCTTCATGCAATTCAGATGATCAGACCTTCTTGTGCTTATTTTGGTGTTCCCTCAGGCTGAGATGCAACATCCTCTTGTCTAGGCGATGGACTGCAAAAAGCACTCAGAAATAACAGCTGAGATGTAATGCTAGTAACACGAACCTCTCTGCCAAATCCATGCAACCTCTATCTGGGGGAAAAGAAGGCACGATACCACAAAGCACTTGTGATTTAAATACTTACACCATAGCTGGCTTTCCAACACTGCTTCACACCTACTTCAGTGCAAATGAAACTAAATCACTTGCCTCACCCTTCTCCCCCATCGGTAAATTGAAGCTGCCTGAGCAAAGATGCAACAATCATAGAGCACTTCTGTGGGTCTGTGGTTTGAGAAAGATCTCACATCCCTTTTTGCTCTTTGTTGGGAGATCTGCCTAGCCAAATGTAACTTGAGATATGTTAGAGGATACTGAAGTTTTAGAAACACAGGAGGTCAGATAAATAACAGTGTTGAGCAGGCATCAATCTGTTTCTGAAATAGAAACTGGAAAATAAGCTTGGTAAAGGAAATGATAGATCACAACTTGGTAGTTGAACCTGGACATTTTCTAAGCCAAAACTGTTTGAGGAACACAACTTCATGAAATGCTTTTTGTTCTCTGAAGGTTCAAGTTTGAAACCTGGTTAGTTTTTGTCAGCAAAATGAGACCATGATCTCTATAAATAGTCCTGTGACTTTAAAGATCATTTTTGCAAACATAGCAGTGATTTTCTATGGATGTTTAGCCCATATTTCTACTTGAAAGGGTCAGTTAGAATCTCAAGCCTATTTTTCCCTGTTAAAATGAATACTGATTGATACAACCTTATGTTTCTAAATTTTTTTGCTGACACATTAAATAATTTGTAATGAGATTTTAAATAACTGTCTCTCATGACATAAAATTTAATGTATATATCAAATTGTCTAACAATGTGCTAAGCAAAACCAAGCAATTTCTTCCTCTTCAGTTCCTGAAAGAAGATTGTAATGCAGTATTACAATGTAATGCAGATGGTCAAAACTACTTCCAAGACTTACAGTAAGGTGCCTTTTCTGTGCAGGAAGAAGTCAGCTCCTTTGTACTTTGGATAAATTAAGGAATGTATGTTTTTCTATGTTAAATCAATCCCAATCTCTGCAAGTACTTAAAGGAAATTATTAATGCTGCAGTTTCAAGAGCATTTGGGGATATACTTATCACTACAGGGATCTGAAAGGAAGAAAATCCTAATGAATAAAATGAAGTCTGTGATTTCAGGGACTGTCATTACAAACAACAATGGTATTGGCTTACTTAACGACGGGAGATAATCTAATGGCAAAATTTTACTGACCTGGGTAAATCCTGAATTTCCTACAGAAAATACTCTTCCACTAGCTATAAAACCATTTTTACCAGTAGAATGCTGCTGTCTTTGTATTTATAACACTCTCACCTTTGTCAGAGTTTTCCAAACTCAGATATCTTTATATGAAAATCATCTTTTTCTCAAATGTTTTCTCGTTTCTCTAATGTAATTTAGGATTTGATTTTCATCCTGAAGCTACATGACTTCAGTGGAAGAATAATCAATTTTTTATTTTACCCTCTAAGAATATAGCAAGATTGGGAAATTTCAAAGTGAACTGCTTTCACTAAGCTTTTAAATATTTTGCTTAGTAATTTCTCATCTTCATCAAATATTGCAGACTGATTCACTGAATTTTTAATTACATTCCAGTAATTTGAATTCCTCCTCTCTGCTTTTCAGGTCTCCTCTCTTCAGAATGAAGAGACAACAACTGCATTTACCATCCCTTAAATTTTGTATTTCACTTTAGTAGTACTATTATTCTTTTTATTTCTATTAGCTTATTAAAATGATTTAATGCATTTTTCACTTCCATTTTCCACTGTTGCATAATATTTATTTTCAAGGGATCCCTTTTATTCTCTTTAAAAATGGTAATGACTATGAGACCAACAATATCATTCCCTGAAAAAGCCAAAAGCTTGGGTTTTGTTTAGTGTTTTTGTTAGTGAACAACAAGCTCTATGGTTAGAAAGATGCAGTGTTCAGTAGTTTGAGATTTTTATTTTTCTTCTTGAATTCTCTGTAAGCTTATTATGAGGCTGATTTCTTAAAGTTAAGTCAAGGAAAGGATCATTCTTTTTAAAAAAGTGTACATTTAACTTGAGTTTCTAGAGAAGTGGAAAGAAAAGATATAGTGGGATGTACAGAAGTATGAGGAGGAATATAATGGGGAGGTTAAGAGCCAGGCAGCAGCCAGAGAAAGTAAGGTACCTCTTTTTTCCTTCCAAATTTTAGCTGGATCTTAACTGAAATCTGGAAATCACCAGTGATGTGTAAACTAGTAAGGAAAGGAGAGAGTTGATGGGAGTAGACAAGTCTCTCCTTCTGTGTTTTCCTGTATGAGAAGTTCAACCCAGTCCAAAAACCACAACATCACTTAAATCTGCATTTATTGATGTGATTGTCCCCAGACAAATTCCTAGGGCTACTGTGCTTGCAATAGCAGCTAATTCATTCTACCTGAACAAGTGCTTTTTCTCAGTAGAAGGGATGCCCTCTTTGAATGCAGGCATGTCAAAATAGCTCCCTCTTTCTACATGATAAACTCTGCTACATATCTATCCTCCTGTTTCCAGACATCCTTAGGGCATTTGAACTGTTTAGCGATGAAACAAATCTAGGCAGTTGGAGAATCACTCACAGACAATTTCAGTGAAGGTAATGAATGTGTGGAAGGATGCCTTTTCCTAGGTGTACCAAAACATGCAAAGTATGAGATTTCTCAGTGGACAATATTTCTATAAATTATTCATATGATGCAAACTCTTACTGGGTTGCAAAAACTTCCCCTAAAAACCCACTAATACCTATCAGTGGCTTCCATTCCCTAAATTTTTTCCCTCAACTCCTCTATAAAGGCAGTATTATGCTTTTCTCTATTTATCAATAGCAAATGTCAGTATTTTTGTAATGAATTCCAATTGAAAACTAAATCTAAGACTTACCTAATTGATGCATTGTATAGTGGCATCCAAACAAGGTCTCCTATATTAATTCATTCCATAGAAAAAATTCTTACATTTTCCATGAAAACCAAACACACAATTTTTTGGGGAAAAACTATATAGTACAACAAACGATACACAGAGAAACAGTTTTGATATAAAACATAAATCAGTCCAGTTTATCTGTCATTCATGCTTAATGTTAATTGGGTATATCTGAAAAAATACTGTATCTAAATTTGGTGTCTAAGCTAATAATATTATGTAGCTCTAAACCTTAATGATCTTTAATACTCAGGCCTCTGCTAGTTTCTCCATGGAAACGAGTTTTGACCTCCAAGGATCAGTAGAGACTTTGAATGTTAGCAAATGACAAAGTACTCCTAATGTATATTCTATTGGATGTGTTGCCCAGTCATTACATTAATTCAAATATTTACTCATACTTGAAAGTAACCATCAATGAAAAAATAATTCTAAATATAATGCTAACATAAAACCATTATGGAAGGATTTTTTCCTTTAACTCCAGGGAAAGTAGAAAATGCTTACGTGATCTCAAGTTAAAAATTCACATAAATTATACATATATTTTGGGATTATTTGATTTCTGTAGGAAACAATCAAGTTAGGAAATGATGGAACAAGATTTTTGGTTCTTTTTTTTTTTTTTTTTGTACAACCATCTTCTGTGTATGTGTTGTATTTCTTTATCACGTAATCACTTGATAATCTTTCACAGGAGTCGTGCCTCATTCAAGAAGAACAGAGACTGTGGTATGGAATGAATCATAGACTTATAATAACTAGGGTCATTAGACAGAGGAATATTGCTTTCTTTGTTAGAAATCTGGGATGTGTAATCCACAAAGCAGGAAGTTTTACTGTTATAGTAGTATTTTTAGATCTGGATGCAAACAACATTTTCTCAAGTACTCGATTATTTTCTTGCAACTTAGCCTCTGAAATACATGAAATTCATTGATAGGGTCTCATAAAAAAATAATTCAATGATCTTTGTGGAATATTCCTTTGAATTAATACACAATGGAGAACTCTAGGTGTAAGTGAGCAGTTTTGTATTTATGTGCAGAAGCTCAAAGGATGAGCTGTAAATAATACATGGTAATGCATCTTCACTGAGGATAGAAATAATTTTTAATGTTGTCATTGCTCATTCAGTGCCACTATTTACTGTGTGCCCTGAATGAAGCAGGAGCTCTGTGGAAAGAGCAACATGCAGTCAGAAACTTGAAATCTGTGTTAGTAAACACAGGGGGAATTAAAGTTGACCAGATCATCTGACTGAAGTTGACTCACATCCACCCACCATGCTTTACAGGGAAAGCTAACATATGCTTCTTTGAACTCATGAATATATAAATATCTTTAGTGTTCTCTTATATAATTGGTTCCACAATCTGCCAACAAGCAAATTAAATTACTGCACCTCTTTAGCCCATTCAATGAATGAAGCAACAAAGAGTCCCTTCATGGATAACCAAAGTTTATATGCAGAATTCCAAATTATCTCAGTGTCCTCTCAAATGGTATTAAATCTTCAATCTGTCTACCACATAGTCACCTTACACTTTAGTTTGATTAATTTCAGAATCACACTTAGTTTTGGGTTTTTTTTGCAGACATAAGGTATTGACAAGTATGACAGGATTTCCTATTGTGCCTTTTCCAACAGATGGATTCTGCTTTAAACAGAAAGTCTTAATTACTAAATGCATGTATTTGCAAATTTTATCTGGATTCTTTCCTTCTCCATTAATTTCCTTGAAGAATTTTCTTTCTGCCATCTGTGACATTCTTATTCTCATTCATGTTATGTTATTCCTGTAGTACTTCCTAATTCTTTGTGTACAGGTCACTCCTGAAAGACCAATAAGCAGGTTATTTCCTATTAAGCAGTTTTAAAGAAAAGTCACATCTTGTCTATATGAACCAATAATTTCTAATATGGATCAATTCAAAGCATCTTAGTGAAATCCAAATTTACCATATTTATCCCAATTCCTGATCCAGGTTAAAAAATCCAATGATTTTGTAAAAAAAAATTAAAATCCCAGAAAATTATTTGATATCTTGCACAACCTATTTTCTGTAAATTCAGATTTTATATTATCCTTTAGCTGTCTAAAGCTGAAAATAATCCCAAGAAAACCACAGTGCCACAGCACAAAACTCATAAAAATAACATTTTTACTATTTTAAACCCTACTAAGAATCTTATTTGAATCCTAATACTATTTATTTGACTATTTTAAGTTTTTCCTGCTATTTTAATGCATGTGTGTGTCTTTAATGTGCTGGTATGTTCCATGACAGTCTCTTCTGTTTACATTTGATTCTCTTTCATAAAATTATAATCTATTCATTGCCTATTTATATTGCATACATTTCCTTGAAAGTAACCTTGACAAAAAGAAAACAGGAAAAAAAAAGACATGGTTCTGGTGAGTTCTATGTCTGGCTGCTTTGCTGACTCTAATGTTGGCTTGATTTCATCAACTGGAATGTTTTGGTAGCAGTTGTCTAAGGGTCAATTAGCTGTAGGGCTGTCCTGTCCTTTTAGATGGCATTTAATTTTCAGTCGGATAAAAATGTTCTGCCTCTTACACGGTGTTCTACAAATGCCTTATGACATCCATCCTCAATGTCTTTTATGGCAAAGGAATGCCTGGCTCCCCTATGTCTTTATTTATTAGACTGTAAAATATATGCAGTGCATTCTATCCTCTATGTGTGTTTTGCATGTTTATAAATACAGATCAGTTCGTTTCATATTTCTCTTCAAGTCAGATTTTAAATCTCATTCTGTCCTTTATAGTCTGATAAACATAATTGCAGATGAAGTCAGGGCACATTTCCTCACCCTCTTCTCACTTAACAATTCATGCTACTTGCTTTCTTGTTTTAGCATATATTTGTAAGATACAGTCATTATACCACCCTGCCTCATTTAATCACTCTCTATTGTTTTTATATATCACATATTAGCCGGAATGGCAATGCCTTACTGTGAAAATTATGTATGGATATGCCCATGGGCTCAAGAGGCTACAATATAAAAATATGGTTTTTATACAAAATTCTGTAAACCAGAATGCCACTTGCTTTTCTTTTCGTAACAAATCACTATTTAGAAGGTCAACAGTGTATCTTTGTTGTCAGTTCCAGAAATAAAACTGTCCAGCCTTTTACCAGCTACTTTAAGGTAGCCGTGTAAGTTATAAAATAATTTCATGGGGAGGATTTTTCTTCCCCTTTACAGAAAAAAAAAAATGGTAGAGAAGTGTTTTCAGTTATATATTTGAAAATTTTACTCATTTACTTGCAGACAACTAGAAGTCATGCCTTTTGTCTCTTTGACAAGCCTTGATTCATATAGAACACCTGCAGATGTTTTGCAATTAAACACTAAATCAAGAAGTTAATGCTGATTCTCCCTTTATTAATAATTAATTTTATAGTATTGGAAAAAAGCTGGATAACTCAGTATCTGTTAAAGGTTCAAATTGCTGCAGTGGCTTAAGATACTAGAAGCCTACAAAATTTTGAAGCCATTTCTCTTCAAGACCTTACTTGCAACAAAATAAACATGAAGGATTCAGAGGTTCAGCATTTCCAGTGCAAAGTCCAGTAGTTTATGATGGATTTTCCCAGCAGTGAGTTGAGCTAGACAGCTGGATACTGCTGTTGCAAACCATTTGCAAACTTCATTCCTCAAGTATGTACGCATGGAATCACACAATGACAGCTGGATGTGTGCAATTGCATGCAGGTTCTGTACTTTCAGCTTATGCCATATCTAAAGTAACAGTACATTGATTTAGATCTCTTTTACTGAGATTTCAGTAATTATAAGATGGGCTCAAGGGGGCTCACATTATTACCATAGTTCAGCCAATGGATAATAATTTCCTGAGCCACTACAGGATTGATTCGAGTAGGTGTGAAAGCTCTGCTTCTCTATCTGAAAACCAGAGATAACATTCCTGCTCAGTTCTCATGAGGACACTGTGAGGATTAAAGTTTGCACACTGCTTCAAAATGTAAACTACTACATAGAATGAATCCAGCACTAAAATGATGCCACCGTTTGGAAAAGATAAGTGAACATGTTCAGTCTGCCTAAAAAAGCTAAGCAGTCATGCGCATCATGAATATTTCCTCTCCAACATGTGCAAGTGTAGTGTGAATCTCTAAATACTAGAAAGTTGACAGAGGGGTCAAATCTCTACAGTGTGAGAAAATAAACAAGATAAACATTATAGTAATTTCTTTTGTCTAATCAGATGTGTGTGTCTTTTATGTGCTGGTGTGTGAATATGTATGCAGTTGTATAAAATTTCTTATTAAATTTTTGTGAAAAATTTTCTGACAGTTTGATATGGCTGTGGAATTGAATTTAACTTCACAATCATTCTTTGAACAGCAGGATTTATTTGTCATTTATCAAAATTTAATATATGCAGTCTACCTCATGAAGAGCAATAGTGAGGAAAGGGGAGTGGGAAAAGAAGGGACAAGTGAAGCAGACCACAGATTATGCTTTTGAAACTGTCCCAACCTTACTCTGCTTGCTCTGTTTAAAAAAAAAGATGATCAAAGGACTGAAAGTGCAACATCCTTTGAGAGTTGCCAGGCAAGTGCTCTGTGATGACTGGCTTTTGTGCAGCTCAAGCAGCAGTCTGTTCTGTTCACTCTCTGGACTCTCATTATCGCTCATCTGTCAAATCTGCTGCTGTGAAAAGCGCTGGGGTGAAGGTCAACTTGTAAAGTAGCAGCAGTAGAAGCAGACATGTGCTCTACTCTTTGGTGAGTTAGTTGTCAGTTCTAATTCTCTAATGCACTTAATCCCCACTCCAGGACTAAATTGGTGATGAATGTTGTTCCCTTCCTTTACTCTCTGACCTGTCCACAGGAGGTGCTAAAGGAAGCTTTTTATTCCAAATTACTCCAGGAACATGGAAACCTGTGACTGAGGGATGATAAATGGATGTAGTTTGTCCTTTTGGGAAATTCAGAAGAGTCAGGTTGCATAGCAAATTTTTTTTCAAGATTTAAGCCAAAAAAAAATCCAGTAAAGATATATCTGGTAATTTTGGTAGACTGTGACTGCACTGCTTGTCATACGGTGGCATTAAAATCAGACTGTTGCACTACGGATAGAAAGGACTCAGTTCCATCTCTTTAAGCCATTACTAATTTTAGATTTTGAGCCTGATCATAGTCTGATAGTGGGCATAGGTGCTATTCCAATTGGAAATGGGAATCCCTGTTTGTCGTTATGGGACACACAAGGACACATACAGACACACTTTCTCTTGAGAAGGCTAAAAACTATTTATTACAACATCTGAGTCCAAATTTATAGTATTTTCACACAGACCATGGATTGGAGAGAAGTTGGACACCTCTCCCACCCCATTGGTCAAGATAACTGCTCATCAGTTGTTTTTCCACACCAAGAGAAAGTATGTAAACAACCTCGTCTTAACATAAACGTGTTCTAATTATAACACCCGTGTGTGAGAAAGAACTAAGAACTATGAAAACATTGAGTTAGAAAGTGCATGAGGAAAGCTTGAAAAATCAGGGCGACTCCTGTTCTGTAAAGAATACTATCTCAGGTCCCTGGCATCATCACCTATCCCTGAAGCCACCTGTGTCAGGCTGGAAATAGGTGGGAGCTGGGACTCTACCACTATTAGGGCTCAGAATTGGTGTTTGAGGTAAAATATCCTTTCTAAAAAAATGTGCTGTAAAAAAACATATTCCTTCACACTAACACCTTCACAAAGTTATCTTGATGTTAATTTAAGCCTGTCTGAAAAGATATCTTGATACTCAGATAGATTTTGTGAGCTTAGGTCCGCAGACAAATTGCCCTAGAGAAAGTTGTTACTAAGTGCTTTCACTTAGGATATAAAAAATAAAGCATTAAGCCCCTTGTCCCTCAGGTACAGATTAGAAACTAAAATTTCATGCATGCTATGAATATCAGCCCCTCTGAAACTGGCCATCTCTCCGAAGACTCTTGAAAGCCTATTTTGTTCACATCAGGAACTGAACACAAATGACAAAACTCTGACATTTATCATAAGATGGAAACCTTGTTTTCCATCCAGCCGTATACTTCAGGGAAAAGAGAGAGCAAGCATTCATCTTTATTTTTTGTATATAAATTGAGAATGAGATACATTAAAGAACTATTTTTACTAGATACTTCTGTGGGCTTTGGAGTGGTCAAGAGATACAGTAAATGTTCTCTGGAACTGAGGTAATAAAATCTTTAAGATTTATATTAATAAAAACTTTACGATTTATTTGATATAAGCAAAGACTTCTGCTGTCACAGCTAGCTCTTTCTGAGGAACTGAAGTATATAACAATTTCTGCAAATTCTTGAGATAGAATAAAGCAACTTGGCCCCTTCAGATTTAATGGAGTTGAGCTGCTTTGTACCAAGTCAGCAGCTGTCGCCTGTGCCTGGTGGTCCTCAGTGGTTTAGTTTGGATATTTGATCTATCACTAAGTTGAGGTGTGATGTGCTATTACAGAGTTTATCTTGTCAGCCAAGTTAGACTGAGAAAATAGCCTTGTGTTAGAACTTCAGGGGACAGCTCCATGAATTCCCCAGGGTAGCCAGGAAAGTAGAGTCCTTCTACAGGACTCTCTTGTTTCATGAACCTGGGTGTTCATGAAACAAAAATGTAACAAAAAAATTATTCAAAACTGATATTTTTCCCATCCCAGAAAGAACTGCAGGCTTTTTTAATTTCAATATTTTTTTCCTGAAGATTTCTCTTACTGAAAGAATAATGAGGAATCGTGGGTGTGGTATGTTGAAGTCTAGTACTGTGTCTGTGCATCACATTTATAGTTACTGTCAGACATCTGCCTCAGCAAATATCTCAAGGACTGATGGTTTAAAATTACTTTTGCTGTTGTATAAGGTGTTTATTTGACTGAATAATTTCAGCCATCTTTGTGAAGGCAGTCCAAGTACAAAATGCTTCTATCTGTGCAAAAGCCAATTAATGCACATGAGAAATAATTAGAAATATTTCACTCTATATCTGTACTTGACGGTATAATTTTACTGAGTGAGAGTTTTTCTGATGTTCCTTTGCATTTTCCTTTGCAATAAATTTATGGTAGGAAGAATGCTAATTAAAGACCATAAATTATACTCTAGTGAGAGTGAAAAATCTACTTAAATTCCTATAGTCCTAATTTTAGAAATATTGAATAAATCTGCATCGTTTCTAAGTATTAACTTTCTTTCTTTTAAGTGCTTTCATTTATTTATCTTCAGTGGAGTTTTAGTTTCTTCAGGATTTTATGGGGAGATAGAGTGCCATTAAATTGATCTGATAAAAATTTAATAAAATATTTTAAAACTCACTTTTTTTTGTTTTATCGAAAATAAAAACATATCAAAGGTGATGTGGTAATAGTCAAAGCTTAAAATACATAACAGGAGGCAGCTGAACTTCACCAGTTTATTATCTACACGTTGGGGTTCTTTTTAGCTATATGAATCTCATGTATCTACAAAAATAAAACTGTAGCTGTGGTTGCAGCGAACTATCCTACCATGTAATTGCAAAACTCCCATGGGTACATGAAGCCTTGGGAATCTGATGGAATTTGGTTCCTGATATCAGTTGTTGCGCTTTTATTCTGAAGTTTGGTATGATAGTGTTAAAGGATTTAAAGAGGTGTTTGTCACCACAAGCAACTCCTCCAACTGCTAAAATATCAGGTGGCACTCAAGCTTTCTTACACATAAAATATGTTATTTTGGTCTTCTCTAAAGGGTAGCTGCAGAAGAAAGGATGGCACAGCAAGTTTTGGACAAAATATTATGCAAAATGGTTTCAAGTGGCTAGACTTTTGAAACAGAGTGTTAAGTGTGTCTGCTGCCTTAAACATCTGGGTGTTGAACCCTTATTAGGAGCCTCTGATCAACAGCACATGCTTCATGTATATTTCAGCAAGCTTTTCTGCCTTTAAAAGTGGAAGCAGTGGGAATAAAGTTTCAGCTCTTGAAGTATTTTTTCCCTTTTTCACGATATGTGAAAGTGTCAAAAAGAATAGCCACAATAAACATACCAGCATAATTTAGTGGTGTTTGCAGTTAAAGGCAGTTTTCAACGAGTTTGTGTGCAGCAGTCATTGCTGCCAATAAATGTCATGTGATTCAGTACAGAATCCTCCATACAAAAATATTAAAATTGAATATATATTGGAATCTTAGACTCTGTGGTAACTGTAGGTAAGCAATTATTATTAATGATAGAACTATATTTATGGATTTACCTCACGCCACGGATATAAGTCAAATGTGTTATCTCAATTTCTCTCTCCTGTCTGAATCTTCTCAGATTAAAAGGTTCTGTATTTATGGAGAAATTATGTTTCTTACAATGATGGTATTGCAAGTTCTTTTGGTAATGCTCTTCTGCATATTTTGACTCATCCATAAGAAAGTGTAACTAAATCTACAGGCTGTCCATATTTTGATTTTTGTTGATATTATTAAGAAAGCTGCCTGTTTATGGACAAATTCTACCATGTTTCTCATGTGTTCTGAATTGATACCACAGTATCTATGTCAAATATGAATGAGTCACCAGAGTGTTGAAATTTTAGAGCATAGTGATGAGCCCAAAATAAAGAAATTAGTACAACTGAATGTAGACACTATTTTAAAACAAATTTCAGGATTTTTTTTTGGTGGTTGTATTGTAAAGAAAAATATTGTATTTTCAAAGAGACTAGTATATTATTTTCTTGATATTGTTATTTGGTAACTGTTAAACCTTTCAAACATGGAGCATTTGTGTGATCACTCCAGCGGTTCTAAATCACTGCTTTAGTTCTGCTAAAAGAGTCAGTTTTCTAAGAAGAAATTAAAGTAGTTTTAAGAAAATGGTCTTACAAAACTAAGACTGGAATTTTCAACCTCTACCCTGTCATAGATAATCGTTTAACTCATAGGAATCAGAGAAAAAGTTCTTTTTTTGTTTGCTGCCACCACTATTGCTGAGGATCTCCTCATGATACCAAAGTTTTTCTCTGGGTGTTGTGTGTTCCTTTTGTAGAACTATGTGGGCACAAAAGCATGAATCATGCTGACTTCAGGTCATCATTTGCCAAATGGAGCTAGACTTTGCCAGGAATTGATGATTGGTGCTTGAAGTTATTGCTGAGTGAATAAAGCTTGAGTATTCATAGGCTGACTGACTAATGAGAAATATGCACTGTCAAATAAAGGATATTTGATGACAGTGGCACACAGAGTTGCGTAAATAATTATATTTTTTTTGGTTCAGAGGCCAACCAAAATCCTTTGTTTGAAAAATGCCACAGCAAAACAGTAAAAGAAAAATTGAAAAGGTCTTTTCCCTGACCAAAAGTGATTTCCATAGGAAAAAACCCTGTGATTTGTTTGAAACCCATTATTCTTCCTCCTTTTTGTTTTTCAGAACATTGATTTGCTGATAGATAAAAAAGTTCTGCTTAGCAACATTCAACGCCAATACAGCTAGAAAAGCCTTTATTTATTCAGAACATTAACTAACCACACATAGTAATAATAGATACTGCTAGATCCAGCTCTTTTAGAGTTGGTGAAGAATTCAGATTTTAGAGCCAAGTTACTGAGGGTCCTTTGCTGGCTCAGTGTTTGTATACAATAGATTCTTCAGCTGCAGTCCCAGGATTCCTCTCTAATGAAATGTACATTCAGCTAGATGTTCAATACACAGAGCCTGGTTTTGCTGTCAGCGTGGGTCTATTTAGCCAACACATGAAAATGCATTCACTAAAGCCCCTCTTATTTTTAAAATAAATAGACTAAAAATAATTCACAAATATATCTCTTGTGGACTCCTTCAAGGCAATTATGAACGCCAGAGAGGACACTAAAGGTGACCAACTTCTTGGACAACGCAGCTTGCCTGTCCTCAAGAGGGTCTGATGAGGTTCTGTTTGATGTAGGCTGCCCTATTCCATATCTTGATGACCTCTTCTTCCCATGTTGACTGCATGAATCTTCCCTTATTCATACATTCATTCTTTTCAGCATATTTTCAATTTTATTATCCCTGGTTCTAATATCTTGCTGTCTAAATCAAAGCCACTTCTACTTCTATCTCCAACTCTCTAACTCTCATCTTCCATCAGGGAATTGAATTTCTCTTCTTCCATTCAAATACTGAGTTCCTTCCTCCTTTCTGAATTTACCTTTAAAACCTTTTTTTTTTTTTGGTGGTTTATGGCAGATTCTGGCCAGAATATTGCTATATTTTATTCCAGTTATGCTTCATCAAAATAAGTGTCACTTCAGAAACCAAATTTGCAAGGGGATGCAAATACCTTTTCAGCTTCTAGTAAAAACGTACCCAAAGTCAAATTGGGTTAAATTCTCCTTTTCTTTAAATGCTCAGAATATTTAGAAAATATTATATATAGATGTCTAAATATATATGTGTTCATATTCTTAACTTTAATCCCTTTGATTATTTAAATTTCTTTCAGAACATGAAATTGAAAATGTTAATAAACATAAACTAGTTGTCTTGAGATGGTTTTCAGATTTTTTAGCACTCAGTCAGCAGTTTAAAAGCCCGTCAGAGGTCAAACATGCACATTTTTATGTAATCGAAAGATCTACTTAATATTTAAATTCTGTTATTTACTTTTTTTCCAACTATCACATTAACAATGTCGTCTTAAATAAAGCCCTGTTTCTGGGAACCACTTAACCCATTTTATAAAATGTATATTTTATTAAAAAATTTTCCAAAGATAGGAGCAAACTTCTCTAACAAGCATGAAGAGGATTTTCATGGGCTGAAGTTCACACAGATGCTGCTGTGGAAGCAGTGGCACACAACAACTCGATGCACACAAACAGCTCCGTCACATGAGGCAGCTCTTCACTCCTTCATGGCTAATCTGATGTCAATGCAGCTTTAAGGTGAACTCCATCTGTTTTCAAAATTGATGGTTACTTTTATTTGCAAGTAGCCAGCTAAATATCTGCAAGATATTTATACCACATCGTGCTTTGGAGTTTTATGCAGCCTGGCCTCTCTAAACAAGTCCTTGTGTCCCTTTCAAGGTCTAGGACTACCTCAGCTGCTACAAGATACCTCCAGATATGCACCATCCTGGACAGTGAAAAAAGCAGCAATTAATGTTGATACCACTCCTCCAAAACCAAATTGACCAGGGATGAGTTCTATTAGTGGTGGAAAAAGTCACACTCTTGCCTCCACAGGACCCACTAATGAGCAACAACCACTTGAATTTTTAGGATTTGGGATCAAGTGTGATGTTAATGCATGCGTATTGTGTATGCATGTTTTACTGAGACCTAAAACACAAGTGTCCCTGCTAGTCCTCTTCAGGACCTAGGTGACAACACCAAGGGTCTGAATTCCTTCAGCTCAGGAAGCACGAAAGAGCAATAATCTTAATATTCTGATTAATCTTAATTAACAGCAATATTCTTAGTTGCAAGAATTTACTACAAACTCCACTGTAAAAATAGTTTTACAGAAATGTTAGCATGGGTCTCCCTAATTCATCCTTTACTTCTGTACAACTCCCTCATCTTGCTCAATGTGAGGTCTTATTTAGTTTCCTACCCTTTGCAGTTACTCCTTTGGCCTAAATTATTTTTACAGATTTTGTATTTGTGACTGCTGTTCTTTCCATAAACACAGTGCATTGTGTTTTAGCAGGATAACTGACCTTCCACTTAGATTAAGGAAAATGAGGAAATAAGAGGCAAAAAAGCAAGCTCCACACAACAGACAAAGCACAGTGTTTGTCACTCATTCTGACAGCAGGTGTCTTGAGCCAGTCTGCCCTAAATAGGACAAAGGATAAAATCCCTTCCACTTAAAGAGAAAGAAAAGGAGCTGAGAACAACATGAATTCCTCACATATATAAAAAAACATCTTACATATATGTAAAAAACGGTGAAAAATTAAGTCTGCTAATTTGTCCTGCCTTAGAGAAGTATCCAACAGTATAGAATTAAATGTTCAGTGTGCAACCTGTAAATCTGAAATAGCTTCAGGTGGGAAACCAGAGGGTGTTGTGGAGTGAGAAGAAAAGAGATGCATATAGGTTATTTTAAAGAGTGCAAAACTATCATGGAGATGTGTATTCAAATGGTGCAATATATACATCATTTTAAGAAAGGTCTTGGGGTAAAAAAAGGAGTTTCATCTTTAACCTTTGGTCTCTAACCCCGAGATTAGAGAGTGCCCGGATTTTTGTTAGAAAAAAATTGCTAAATCATGGGAAACATATGTAGACACTGGTTACTAAACCAGGAAGATTTGACTGACAAAGTGGATGATTGCACTAGAATTTAGGAGACTAAAGTTCAATTCCTAACCTGCTAAATTAAAAAAAGGTGTTCTATAAAGTCAGAAGGACTACAGGTTAAACATGCACACAAGGCTCAGCAATTATTCAAATACAAGGTTTAAATCATACATAATTTTCATCCTAGTCTTCTAGGAATGGTTTCCATAGCAAACTAAATAGACATCTTGGAAGGTGCTTGACACTTATCAGCAAGTAATGTGTTCAAAAGTTAAAAAATAAAGGCCTGAAGTGGAATGGTCAAAACTTAATGTGATTTGACCTTGAAAGGGAAATAAAACATGTAAAGAAGAACAATGAGAGGTGCTATGAAGAATTTATACATTGTTGATGGAACAGGAAGTAAAGACAGTTAAGTATCATCTAAATCTAAGTCCAAAACAGAATTAATACTTTTCCATAGTTCTCTGTGAGAATTTTTAGTGCACTGTAGGCAGACATCATCACAGCAGACCTTGCTCTGAGGCAGGTAGCTGCTTTTCTGTGTTGATGAGGGAATTGCCAGTCCACATTACAAAACTTAAATTTGCCAAATAGGGCTCAACACCAAATGACCTGATGAACAGGAACATGATTGTTATGTTCAAGAAACAGGAAGATGTATTCCAAATAAACTGCAGGCTCATATCTCTGATTACAGTAATAAAAGTCTTTGAAACATGTTTTAGAGATGATAATGAAGCTATAGATTTAAAAGAATGAAGGGATAGGGTGAACCACACTTTTTTTTAAAGTTGTCTGCGATCTTTTCTAGATTTCTGCTCTTGTGAACTACTGTCTTTTCCTGTTTTTAGAGAATAATGGTACAGCAGAAATAATCGACTTCAGGGAAGTTTTTGATATGATACTGTGTCAGAATTTCCTAATTCTAAAGCAGACAGATAAGGTGGAAAAGAATTTGGTTCATGTGGAGAAAAACTCTTGTTTACACTGAAAGAGGAATTACCAGGTTGAAGAAAGACTGCTAAAGGGAGTTCCTCAAAGATCAGCCTTGATACTAGACTGAGCTAATATATTCATGTATTATCTTGACAGATACAAAAATATTTTAACACCGTTTTCTGATGACACAAAGTTATTTGACTTTTTCAAAGTAAAGGGTAGTTGGAGGAGACACAAAGGAGATGAATGACCTTGGAAGCTGGAGCAATGGTAATGGGATAAAATACAAAGTGCAAAGTCATGCACTTACAGACTAATGAAAGAAGAGTCCTCTATGAATTGGAGGATTATCAGTTGAAAATAACAAAGGAATAAAAAACATAACTGAGTTAATACAGAAGAGAGAGAATATAAATTATAAAATTTAACACAGACACACACATTATTAAATGTGTCTGTGAAAAAACGAACATCCTAATCTCAGGAAATAGAGTTTGAGGCATTTCTGAGAGAGATAAGGAAAACTCTACCTAGAATTTAATGTGTAAATAAACCACTCATGTTCAAAAAAGCGCAATTTAAACTGCTTTTAAAAGGGGGAGATCTGTCGGTAGATAGCAAACCTATCTTATATGACCAAAAGAATTTAAAATGTTCACTTTAGTAAATGAAAGGTAAAAGGAATATGACTCATGTCCAGGAACAGAAAAAGCATTACATGTGTATAAAATAGTCAATATTTGATGGAAGCCTAAAATTAGAGCCATCAAATGAATGACTTTCTAAAATATTCTTATTGTATAAGAAACTTTACTAGCTGAAAAATACAGCATATGCAAAAGTGATTGAAGACTTCATATCATAGACACACACTTCATATCATTGACACACTTCTAAGAGCAAGGGACTGGATGCAGTGAGCAGTACTTTGATTCTGTGTTGGTTGTGTATCAAGGAAAGGCTGGGAAATCATCTTACTGAGGTGAAACTGACTTTGAAAGAAACTGGAGTTGCTGAGATCTTGCACGGACAGACCATTAGTAAATTTATATTAAAGGAATGCCCCTTTAAATTTTTAAGAACCTTCCAGTTGAAATTAATAGGTCTTGATTACTTACTGTAGTTCCCTGTGTAGGGATTCTTAGGTTTCTGAGAGCATGATATCATAGAGTCATAAATGCACAGGACCATTTGTGTTGAAAGGGACCTGTAAAGATCATCTACTTCAGCACCTCTGCCACTGGCAGGGGTATTTTTTCACTAGATCAGGTCCCTTCATTTCAATAAAGTCATTCAAGTAAGACAAAGATCACAAGAGTTCAATGACATGATCTGAGGTGCAGAAAATGTGACCAAGTTGAAGAATTTAATTTAGCTGTTCCAGCAAACAGAATACTGGCAAGAACCTATCAAGTTTTCCTGAGATACAGAAACAAGGGGGAAAATATCTCTCCTCCATTTTCCATGTTGGATAGCTTATGACTATATAATTTTAACTATTTCTTACTGAAGTTTAGAATGTAATTTCTAATGGTGAAAGTAGTTGCAATACTGGAAGCAATAAATCTAGAGTTTTGAAGAATCTCCATTACTGGTACATCTTTAAGAAGAGGGGCAAAACCAACATCTGTCAAAAATAGCACTGTTATAAGAATCCTGGGTCTAGATAAGAAAATGGAAGGA
Organism: Polioptila caerulea; assembly: GCA_013397295.1. Lineage (NCBI taxonomy): Eukaryota > Metazoa > Chordata > Aves > Passeriformes > Certhiidae > Polioptila > Polioptila caerulea. Next base: position 129,756 of record VYXF01009399.1, read on the forward strand.
AGCACAAACCAGAGCTTTTATGACACTTCAGAACCATTATTATTTTCTGTATCTCTACTTTCCATGTTTCAGATATATATTTTAAAAAACCTTCTAATGTTTGTATTCTGCAGAGTAGAAATTCCCAAATACGATTAAAAGAGATTTCCTGAAAACTGATAATTTTCCATTGTGAAACATTATTTGTCCTGTATTATAAGAACCAAACTACAAATTAAATAAATCTAAGCTTATTATACCATCTTATTTTATATAAGATTATTTTGTACAGCTGGATGATACAATCTGAAATGGAAAACATTAAATTTGTAGAATCATCACGAAGAGACAAGAGCAGGCTGTCCTTGTTCATTCAAATTGTCCATCTCGTGTAATCTCAATATCTCCTATCCTTCTCTCTACTCATAATTTTATCATTAAAGTTTTTCACTTATATCCCAAATGTTGAAAATGTATATGAAAGATACAAATACTGAAGAGGTAATTACATGAGTTTCAAGTTGTTTACAGAGACATTAATACAGAAATTATTACTGGAATAATAGTAGTTGCTTCTATTGCCTTTCAAGTGCCTCAGAATAAACACTGAATACATTAATTATTTTGCCTCTAGAGAGAAAGTAATTTTCATCTTGCTTAACAACAATCAAAAATATTTTCTTAATATTCAATATAATCCTACTTTGTACTACAATTATCCAAGCTTTTTTTTTTAAAAAAAAAGAAACAAAAGCTGATGAATTAAAGGCAACAATTATCAATGTACATGACACTTGTTAGATTTTCAGGCATGGTTTATTTTGTCTCTAAAGGTGTATGAGAAAAACAAATCAGTCAATCAATGCTCTTACTCAATTGTCCCTGAACTTCACCGGAAGAATAAAATGCAATCATGGAAGTTACAGTATGAGTCTGATGGTCTCAGCCGAGACTAAATCATTGTTTCTTATTAATTTCTATGATGTTTCATACCTGAAATATGTAATAATAACTTGGCATCTTTAGTTCATTATTCTGTATTATTCTAGTCTTCTGACTCCAGACAGTAACATTCATTCCCACATCTCTAAGGGGCTAATTTGTCCATGTGTGCTTTTGGCAAAATACTCCCAAACAGATGAACACATTTTTGAAAATGAGTTGTTAATTGACATTGTATAACTGGGGATAACTCTTACTGGGTAAAAAGTCTGAAATGGCTTTTCTATTCAACATGTTAAGATCAAACTGTACCAAAAGTGTTTATAGCTAATTAAAGTAAAGTAGCACTTTTCCATTACAGAGATTTCTCTACTTCTTTCAATTCACATTTTTTTAAGTTCAGTGCATTGAAATGAATAGAAAGACTCCCATTGTTAGGGGGAAGATTGTTCACAGCCTCGTCAATAGATATAATCTTTTTCTTTCATCTTTTCAAGCGTCAGTCCATGCAAACTATTTAGCTAGAGTATTCCACTTTTAAACATTTAATCTTTCTATTTTTTTATCCTCCTTTGAATTTTTCTTTCACTTCTTGAATTCAAAGCTTCATTCACATTAAAAAGCAGCCTTGGACTGCACCATACATGTTTTTTAACTTCCAGTCCTGTTTTCTGTTTGTTTTATTTGGCTCCCATTAAATGGCTTCATATAATTTTTGGTGGGTTTTTTTTTGTTTTTTGTTTGTTTTGTTTTTGGTTTTTTTTTAAGGTTCTCTAACAGTCCAAATTAGACTGCAAAATCCCCGGTGTTGAAATCTTTCTTTTTTTGGAATATACTCTGCTTACTTGATGCTTGGTGCTGTGTGGGGATTTGAAGAGCCAGTCATTAGTGTTGTAGTGTAACACTAAATTGGATGCTTATTTTCTGTGAATGAAATTCATGTCAAGAGATGGACATCTCCAGAACAATTCATGAGCAACAGAAAACTCTCTGAAGCCCTCACAAAGCAGCTGATGGAAGGGGTTAGCATTTACACAGCTGCTTTTCTTTGGCATAATTATCCTTTTTACGTATGCAAAGTTCTAAAAATTAAGTTTTCACTTTACTCTCAGCGTAGATATATTGATATAAATAATTAAAACTACATCTATTTCAGTGTCAGTGTAAAAGACAAATACACATCACAAAATTCCCTAAGATGTAGAAAGGAAAATTCTTTTAACCTTTGATAATCTGTAAGATATTTTAATGCAGATTATGACTACAACATATAGTAACTGTGTAGCACTCGGAGCCATAGTTTATCAAAGAATTCCCAGTTTAAATGTTTCTAAATTCAATAGTTAAAATTTGTCAGTGAATAAATTACAAGGTCATAATGCTATTATAGTCTGCATTTCTTTTTTTTATTTTGCTTTCAGCCTCATTTCAATAAGTTATACATTTACAACCTACCTTCAAGATATCTCTTTGAGTGAAACCTTACCATGTGGCAGATGATGCATGATGGAAACCTGTCTGGAGGTTTAGTTCAATCAGTCATGGAGCTAATGCAGAATGAAGAATGCAGGGGTTTTTTCTTCGTAACAAGTGTGGTACTCTGCCCTCATATGCACAGACGCTCTGTAATTTTCACAGAAAATCAACAGGTTGGTCTGTACAATTAAGGACATTGTTTTTAACTTCAGTAATTCTAAAACATTCCCACATGGAAGATAAGGATAGTACTGTCAACTCTTGATTCTCTCTGTGAAGGTGATCTGAGTCATGAGTTAATCACAGAATCAAGGCACTTGGCCTTGATGAACTTCATGAGGTTCACACAGTCCCACTTCTCAAGCCTGTCAAGGTTCCTTTGGATACATCCCTTCCCTGTGTTAACACCACACATCTTGGTGTTGAATAGAAACTTGCTGAGGGTGAGCTCAGTCCCACTGTCCATGTCGACAACAAATATGTAAAAAAGCATCTTTCCCAATACTGGTCCCTGAGGAATGCCACTTGTCACCGATCTCCACTTGGGCATCAGGCTGTTGGCTGCAACCCTTTGAGTGTGAACATCCAGCCCATTCGTCACCCACCAAGTGGTCCACCCATCAAGTCTGTGTCTCTCCAGTTTAGAAGCAAAAGTATCATTTGGGACATAATCAAATACCTTCACAACTCCAGGTAGATAACGTTAGTCACTCTCCTCTGATTCATCACTTCTGTAATCACATCAGAAAAGGCCACCAAATTTGTCAGGCATAATTCTCCCTTAGTGCAGCCATGTTGGCTGTCATCAGTCACCTCCTTATTTTCCATGTGCTTTAGCATAACTTCCAGGAAGATCCGATTTGTGATGTTAGGCACCAAGATGAGATTGATAGGATCAATAATGGCCTGGACACTTCTTCTGCCAGTTCCCTCTGGACCTGTGGATGAATCCCATTAGGTCCCATGGATTCAGAGCTCCTTACATGGCCTTGAACTTGGTCATCTCCTTCTGCCATGGGTCCAGAATTAAACAAGTAGAGTTGGTCGTACTAAGCCAAGTTGACGTTTGTGCTAATGTTGGTCACAGGATTTCCAATCAGCTCAGAGCAAGCTTGTGCATGCCCATGGACTCTTGTTTACTATGTTGTGCCAATATAATATTACCTGTAGGATGACAGGTTCATTGGCAATCAGCCATTTCAGCCACAAAAAAACAAAAGAAGATTTTTTTTATTTTTTTTTCTAGGCACAAAGCTGTACAATGAAAACACTGGGACTCAAAGTTTGCTTCAGGTACTAATGTCCACAGAGAGAACCAGAAATTTGCCTTCCACAGGAAGGGTCAGTAACGCTCCCTCTCCATCAGCAAAGTTCTTTTTGTAGATATTTAAAGGCTGGCAAGTGCTATGTTAAATGTGTAAGGGCTTTCACAGTATCTTTAGGCTTGTTAAAAACAAGACTGCCTTATTAACTCAGAACTGAAAGCATGTCTTGAACTGAACAGCTCTAACTGTGGCTTACTTACATGAAAAATTACTGCACAGGAAGCACATTCCTCCACAGCAGGGTGGAGTGTGTGGGATGTAGTTGGAAAATCTATATTACATTCCTGCTTTACGTGATTCCCTTGAAAATGTTATCAGTCTCCACTAACTATAAAGTCTTCAGGAGACTCAACTGGAACAGCTGAATACTGTTTTGTGAATACTCCTCTGGCTCCATCTGTGCACATCTTCTGCAGGGAAGTCCTACTAGAGAAGGGGATACCGACCTGTGCTAAAGCTGAGCAGCCAAATTAGCACAAGACTAAGTCCAGACTCCCTGGGCACACTCACAACAGAGCCCCACACTGACATGGCTGCACAGTGTAGGAGCTGGAGCTGGCTGGTGCCTTGCTTGGAGTGTGTGAGGGCAGCTGAACTCCAGGGTGGTCTGCCCATGATTCTGTAGCCATGCCCTTCTTGCATGTCAGAAGTGTCTTCTCACAATGCCTTCCATGGCAGGAACTTCATCATACAGTCAAATACAATTAACAAAAGATGGGAAAAGTGGATACGAAGCATATCCTGACAATTTCTGTATCTTCATAAATTGTATGAGGGCAAAGGAGAAAAGGCTAATTGTTTGACTGATGTTGACATGTTTGCATCTTGTCTAAAACGTGTCAGTAAATCACAGAATCACAGAATGGGCCAGGTTGAAAGGGACCAAAGTCATCATCTGGTCCAACATCCCTGCTCAAGCAGGGTTATCCTAGAGCACATAGCATAGGATGAATAATGACCTCGAGGGAGACTCTACAACCTCATTATTTTTCTCCAAATATTTCCTTCTTTAGACTTTATTAGTAAAGTAATAGTGCAGTACTTCCCCAAGTTTAGAGGTCATGAATTTTGAATACAACAATAGTACTAATAATGCTAAAAAGCTTTACAAAAACTTTTTTTATGTACCTGTAACACACATACCATTTATAGTACTTAGCTGGACCGCCTCAACATTAATTGGACAATATATTGCAGTAATGAGAAAAATTTGCTGTATTTACTGTTCTATTTCTTAGATGTACTTATGGTAAAGGTATAGGGAAGCAATTTGAAACTGATTAATAGAATGGTTTTTTTTATGCTTAATGAATATGCAGGATTTTTAATGTCAGTTGTTGTCTGATTACTTGAAAATATCACTTTCAATGTTTTTTAACTGCTATGCATTTGTCTTCCAGGAACCACATAAGCTTGGTGGTAATTGATCACTGTTTTCCTTCTTTTAAAGCATATCTAAATTTTTAATGACAAGTTATTTTCCATTTTACAAAATCTGGTTCTAACATGCAAAATTAATGCCAAAGGCCAACATTTAATTATGATGTGCTGCTAGCAGCATGTCTGGTGTGGTACTGGGAACTAGTAATATTTTTTATGCTTTAGTTTCTTGTGGGTTTCTAGAATCAACTTATCTGTCAAAAAGTAGTTTAAGTGTTGTTGCTAATACTTGTGAACTTCTGGCTAAAAAAATACTATTTTATTTAGAGCTTTGTAAAGAATTGAACCTTGTATCTAGAAAATGTGGAACATCTGTAGCTTTAAGAATTCATTATTTTATGTTATCATATTTCCTACTTTTCTAAAATCTCACCTACACAAATCAATACTTTGCAAGTGAAACACAACTGTCCTCCCAACTTTCATTCCTGGATGCAATCCTTACCAAGCAGTGAGGTAGACATGCTAAAAATGGGCTAGCCATCACAGTTTCAGAGAAAAGCTTGGTAAAACAGTATTTAAGATCATGGAATAACATTAAAGGTAGCATCAATGTATCTAATAAAAAAAAAAAATCAATGACATTTAAATATTAAATTGGGATATTTATTTTCCCTAATCTAATACTTTTGGCCATGCAATTAACAGTGTAGTATCTTTTAAAACATATAGAAATTGTAGAAATTTCCTTTCAAATATTATTTCTGTTTAAATGGATCTTTGCTGGCATTAAAATCTTATCTCTTCCAGAGCTGCAGGGAAAAAGTCAGGACATTTTATATCACTAGAATCTGCACTCTCATCTTCTCAGAGAGACTCAAACCACTCTGCTTCCTGAAGACACCAAGATTTAAAAATATTAAAGTCATGAGTTATTATTTTTCAGTGCAAAAAACAAAAGATGCCTATGTATAAAACATTTGAAAGGTATGTGTTCAGCATGCATAGAAAACAAGTGCAAAGTTATAAAATTTTTATTGACACTTTTATTTGGGAAGATTTGCATAGCTTCTAGCTTATCCACCTCAAAACTTCTGTTTGTAATCTTTTACTATATTCAGTGCTATCTTGTATTCTGTAGTCATGAATCATAAAAAGCATTGAGATAGAAGTGACAAATTTCTAAGTCACATGGAAACTATAGTCCTCATTTCTCTTGCTCACCTCATTTTCACTCTGCAAGTATATTTATCTCAGGTTAAACTCTAAACATTTCACAGCTCTCAAAAATCTTCAAACAGCTCCCAATTTTGAGTCTCAGAGCAGGATGCTGAAAAGAAACAACATTCCTCTTGAACAAATGTGAAATTTTTTTGCTTACCACTTAGTTCCAAACTTGAGCTTTCCCAAAATCTAAGGCAGAGAGACCTTGTTCCAGGAACACTTTCTTTTTACCATTAATGTAAAAACAGTTGAGCTGAGGATACTTGTCGTAGAAAAAAACCTGAAAGTTGTCCATTTTTATCTTTTCCGTGTTAGTATCTATGCAAACACAAATTACATATGCATGGAGGTAGAAATATTAATTTAACTATGGCACTTAAGTAATTTCTATGCATCACACTTTGCATTGTGGCACAGCTGTTAAACTTGGTGTGAAAGAGTTATGTTACGATGTTGCATTGCAAGAAACCCTCCAATGACTTATTCAGTCCTCCTTTTTAAAGTCATGAATTTTATGAAGATGCAGGATCCAGAATGACTGATTTTACAACCTAAAGGTAGAGATTGGATTCTTTTTATGGCAGAAAAACATCTAAAATGAGGTGCTTTACACACCCCTTGTTCTGTTTATGTTGGAAACTGAGCTATTCGCTGTTTATTCAATCTGTTTGCCTTTTAACTAGCACAGTGTAATCATTGAAACATGAGGATTTAGATACATCCTAGCTCATAAATGGTTTCTCACATTTATTTCAGAACAAGCTATCAAGTTTTCAGAAAAAATGACTTGTGTTCATCTTGAGAACCTTAGTACAGATGAGACGATAAAATTTCAGTTAGTATTGCCACATTGAACTTTATAAATAGCACTTAGGTACATAAACTTGTTCTAAATCTTGTATGCAATAAAAGAAATTCAACTTGAAAAAAAGTAAAAAGAAGTAATCTTTCTCTTGTGTAATCTTGTTTTCTTTATGAAAAAGATGTTACTCTATTTGGAAAATCAACATATAACTGGTAGATTTATGTGAGCTTTAGATTATGTACAGACCTTTCTATGCAGAAGTGAATTTCCCTCTGTGGTAAAGAAATAAAATCTCCTATGTCAGCTTGATATGTGCCTAGCACAGCGGGGACTTGATTCTGATTAATGATTGTAATATTGTTTGTTTCATTTTGCTTTTGCTGCTAATCAAATTGCATAAATATATTTTACTCTTCTCTTCCGAATCATAGAAGATGACCCATATCAAATGAAATATGTTTTATTTTCATAACCATTAAGTCAAATAGAATGGTAAAAACACAAGCATTGTTGGTTAACAGGTGCTTTCAGACTATTAATTTTAACAAATAATATTTAGCTTAATATCCAAAACATGTTCATATACTTTATCATCTAGTAAATGAAACAAAGTAGTTTAGGAAGGTTTATCTCTTTTCTAGGACACATAGACATGCTCTCATGACCAACATTCTAGTATTCTTCAATCTTTGTGATACACAGAGTGTGATCCTTTCAACAATCCTGCCTCAAGAAAAAAAAAAAACAACATATGTAAAAAACCCATGTTTGCCTCTAAGACTAGAGCTATTCTCCCTCTTCATAACAAGAATATGATCTTGGCACAGAGCTCCTGACTGATTCATTAAGTCAGTAGTGAGTTTGGAGGGTCCAGGCTGTGCTAACATAGTCTGTCCACACCATTTGGATAATTCCAAGCAATTAATGTTCAGGTTTTTCCTCTTCTGATGTCAGCCTTCCTGACAAAGGAGAACAAAGACAAAGGAGAGCGTGAGATGGATCATGAGCACGTCTGAGGGAGGGGTTTCCTGTCTGCAGGACACAGAGGGGGAAAAGAAAGCAGGGTGATCACAGTGAGAGCCTGAGAACCTTCAGCTCAAACAGAGAGGGGAAGAAAAGAGGTAGAAAGGAATGAGAATCAGGTATCCTTACCATGGAGGCAGCAGAAGACAATGGAGAAATGAGCTCAATTTGTGATAGCCACAAGATGTCTCTGAACCAAGACTACATGCCAAGGACATTCTTACAAGGAAGAACTCAATAAACCTTTTATTGCTAGGCAGACAGTCATTCTAAATTTTGTCTCCTTTAAAGTGTGTACTCCAATGAAACATACCTTTTCCAGTTTCAGAGCCAATTTTAGAGCTTGTTTATAGGAGATCACATAAAGGACAGGTTCTAGACATATCTAATTCAAAGTTTTGTCTGAGTCAATTTTCTATCACATTCAACTAGCTTTGACCACTTGTACACATTAAGATGTTAGAAACTATCCAGTGCCATTAGTGTACTGCACCACTGAAGTTACCGAGAGGAACAGTGTATATGGTCATAAAGAGAATTTAACAAAGACATGATTGTTTTCCTTTCGAATACAGGCTGAGTCTGGTGTGCTTGGCTTGGGTGTTCTGCATAGTTTTTCACTCCTATATACAATTATGGGCTTACTAAATGGACAAACTGTACAGCTTGTACAGTCAGAAGGGCCAAACAGAAAATCAAAGAACACTGTGAAGTATGACTTAAAACATTATGTCTTTACTGGTAGCATAATTATATGTATAAGTAGCTTTACTTTGTTGTCTTAAGACCATGTATGGATTCTCTGTCCAGAAGCATTCAGGGTTAAATACCTGATTTAATTTAAGAGTAAAAGGATGCCAGTCAATAAATAAAGTCTTTGGACTCAATATATAGATGAAACCAGTGTAGCTGTGTAAGAACATTTTCCAATTCCCTAGATCTGTATCCTCTGTTTGAAAACATCCATCATTTCCTTCAACCTGGAGCACATGAACTCATTCACTACCCTATTTCTAACCCACAAGAACTGAAACTTGAGGGTAAACCAGGTCCTATTAGAATGACCTTTATAAGTTCCTAATGGATGGTTGTTATCAAAGCACTTCTATTTTGCCATCCTTAGACAATTTTATGTTTTGTATATGGATATCAGGCTTTTGTTTGTTGGCTTGTTTGTTCCTGTTTTCCAACTTCTTTAATTAGAATTTAAACCTATTGGTGTTTTCAAGTACTCTCATCAAGGTCATGGTACGAGTAACATTGGATATATGGGAAAAATAAATTTACTTATCAGAAAAGCTTTCAGGTAGAGATAAGAATTCAGTGCAGTTGAAAGAAAGAGGGAGATAACTGGATTCTGAAGTGTCTTGGATTTGAAACAGATGCATACACACACTCATCCATAAAGATTTGGATGAGGGGAACTCTATCAGGCTGTTTGACCTTGTCTCAAAACAGGAGGCATATAAAGCATTTTTCCCTCACAGAGGTGAGACAGGGAAAAGCTCTGGGACTCCATCAGGCAAGGCCCATCTGCCTTGGGTCTGTTGAGTGATACAGAGGTGGCTGTCACTGGAAGGCCTCCTAGGAAAGCCCAACACTCTACCAAGAGCCTGCCAGGGTAGCTTTCCCAATATGGGACACTATGAATACCCAGAGGGACTTCCAGTCTTCTTTTTCCCCTCAGCATGCCATTTCTACTTCCAAGATTTAAATGTTCTGCTGTGTTTTCTTGCTTCATCCTTTATATATCTTCCAAAATATTAATAACATCTATGTAACTCAACAGCCTTCTGTTTTCAGACAGTCTAACAAATACTTTATGAAAAATAGATGAGTGAGTCTTCCTTTTCCTGTAATTTATTCTTTCTCCTAAAGCATATGTAAAACTATCAAAAGGAATGTAAGCACTTAATTGCTTAAATTCTGTTGACATTGAATGAAATGTAAAAAATACCCAGATTCACCAATAATTTCTGACAGGGAATTTCAGCTTCAAAACCATGTAACTGCTTTTGAAAATGTTACCTTTTTTCTTTCTAATAATTTTATCTGAAATTTTGCTCCAAGAAGGTATATTTAAAATGTCTGATTAAATTAGTGGAATGAAGACATTAAAATAGCAGGTTTTGATTTTTTGAATGACACATGACAAAACTAGGAAAATATGCTATTAAAAAACAAAAATAATTTTAAAATATAAATATAATTATGATTTCAATCTTCTACTTAGAAAATACAAATGTAGTCTGTAGCAATATTGTTTTTGAGTTGAAAAAGATGAAATAAGTTATTGCCAGAATAAAATTAAAAATATTTTAAATGAAAGATTTTTATGCGAGGTTAAGCGAAGCTTGAAATGAACTAATGCATATGACTGATAAAGCATCAAACTTTAAGTTCTTTTATGCCTAATGTCTTCTTGATGGTGGCACTGGCATATTCTGCATTGCATGCATTCACACCAGCTTTGAAGATCAGGCATGAACAGAAATCCCAGCTAACGCATTGTTTTGAGAAATGTATCTTAGAGTCAAGCTTTTCCATGCATTTCATTAAATCTTAATAAATAGCGTTACTTGCTGCTTCACACTTTTCTAGGAAAAAAAATCTTCTCAATAATTCCACAAAGAAGTCTAATTCTCAGTTCAGGAGGAGTAATTCTTGCCCTTCAAAAACTTTTCATATTTTATTATTTTTATCTTAGAACATAGGGCTAATCGTTTTTCACAGAAGGTTAGTGCTCATCCAATTTCATGGGGTTATTGGTTCATATCACAGATGTAAAAAATGCAAGTGTTGGTTATTTCATCTTTTCTAAAAATACAGACTGCTGCAGGACAGAATAATGGCATTTGGCTTATCTCTGAAGCACAAATATAACTTGGAGATCACTGGTGCATTTTAGGAAAGTAGTACCAATTCCTCATGTAAAATGCCAATCTCATTACAACAGTCTCTCAACTGCAGTCCTCCAAAATAAAGTATTAGTAGCAACTGCTAATATTCCTTCCTTTCAATAAATAGAATGTGTATGTAACATTACTGAAGTTTTTCTAGTAGGTCATCTGAGGCCAGCCCCTAGTCTCTGAGCCCAGAGGAGAAAATGTCGAGCACAAGAACAATTCTTAGATTTGATAGATAGGAACAGGTTGAGGTCAAGTTTATCATGTCTTAGAGACATTTTGGGTTTTTTACATCAGGTGCTCAGATGGGGACTGAGGGACAGAACTATTTTTCTTTAATTTAATGGTTTAAAAACCTGGTGTAAAGTCTGAAGAATCAATTGCCTTGTTTTCTTCTAACCATTGGAGAGGGAGTTTGGGAGTTTCGGTCTAGCTTTACAGTGGAGTTCATTTTAACATGAGTCGTCACTATTTTAAAGCTGAATAGAAAACTGATTTGTAGGTCCAGATGCAAATGAACTGCTTTTTCAATGTTTAAGTTTCATTGATAATTCAGTGATTATAACACACATATATAGAGCCATATAGTTAAAGATATCTAGAAATAGTACAGAGAGCTTGGATTTTGCTGCTGTGAAATAGCCTTACAAAAGCAACAGAGACTATAAAATAATTCAATAAATCTGAACAAAATATTACTTTGACACATGATATGTGTGAATTAGTTTATGAGTGACAGGCATACAGGGCATGCTTCTCTCAGTAAATTGGCCTCAACAAAAAAAACTCTTATTTGTATGAATTACAGAGTAGTCCTTTCAAGTCAGACTATAATGAGGCCAGTGCATAACAGCAGACATTATCCAGAGCAATGTTTTCTGCCAGTCCTTGACAGGCTGTAGTGCAGGCTAAAGACAAGGACATGAACAAATACATGTCCCTGGATGCTGCTCCTGCCTAAGCAAGCTTAAACCAGCATTAACAGGAGGTTAAAAAATAATCTTCCAATACATTAGTCTGATACTTATCAAAAATTCCAAATTAATTTAGAAACTTGGCTTATTTACAAAAGTCTACACTTTGTAAAAGTAACCCAATTAATCCTGGGCTGTAGGTTCTTACCCACAGGGCATGTGAATCCATTTCCATGGCTTTAGTTGCTGCTAACATTTCATTCAGATATTATGAGCAAAAGTGTCAATCCTGTCTCTCACTGCTAGGAAGTCATTAAATATAAGGTTTTGTTTAGGGGTTTTGCTTTCATTAGCAAAAGGACTCATTTTGGCTTTCCTGTTGCACTGCAGCCCTAAATATTACTGCTACACAATTTTTAGGGAGTGAAGCAAAATCAAGATTTTTCAGTAGGTCATTTAGCTAAATACCACCTTCCACTCTGATAATATACATTGATACCAAAGAGAAAAGATGACTGCAGCACTCTGAACTCTGTAGGATGATATCACAGTTCAAAGAACCAAGGACAAGGACAAGGACAATTCTTTCAAACTGAGTGGCAAGTCAAAATCTGTGATCCTGTGAGTTGTTTTGATTAGGAGGCAAAGACTGATGAAACAGGGTTATTTTGATACAATCCCATTCATGCTTATATGAGGCATGAGAAACACTGCTTTACCCTGCACTTGAGGAAATCAAGCACTATAAAATCATCAGCATTAACCTTAAAATTTCATGAGTTCTCTCCCAGATCTTTCAAAAGGGTTGGTTTTGGATTTGGATTTAGTTTTCTTGGGAGGGGGTGATTTATGTCTTTCCCCCCCACTTTTCTGTATCTTTTGCTGTCATTTGTCCTCTGATTTTCTCTTTTGTATATTTATCTGTACTAAAATACTACCCTACCTCTAAAAGGATGTCACTTCTGGTTCTTAGATTAGCCAGATACTTTATGAAAAGAACCTCACTTGATTCTACAAAGCACTAGTCAAGTCACCTTACAAGTGTAATTGCACCACATTAACAACATTGCATTGATATGCATATAAATATGTAAATTCATAAAAATTTTATATACTATATTAAATTTAATCCAGAGATCAGTATCTGTAAATACTTCGAAATTACTTAAAAGGGCAGACTTCTAATTTTCATCTGATTCTCATATGAAGTAGGCCAAACATAGTCTATATCATCAGGACATTGGCACAAAATGGGAGTAAATATTCACTCTAAACTCACTGGTAGAATGAAGATCTCATGACTTTCATCAAAACTAGTGCTTGTAATAATAAGATGTTGGTAAAGAATTCAAAACTGGGTGAAAATAGGCACAAATGCAACCAGTACAACAGTATAGAATCAAAATAAAAATATGGTGGGGTCAGTGTCGGTTCATTCATACTGCCACAAAGTTAAAAATATGTGAAGTCAGAGGAAGTGCTTCAATGACTATTACAGCAGCAGGCGCAAACACATTGCTGCCATCTGCAAAATAGATTCAGCAACAGTCTTTAAAGGTGTTGATTTGATTTGATTTGATTTGATTTGATTTGATTTATCTAGTGCTCATCCTCTTAGCACGTATTCATTTTCATAGTACCTAGCAAGTGAGAGAAGTATAACATAGAGAAATTTGACAGCCTAATTTTAATAATAATTTAATGCTTATATGGAGCATGTTATATATTCAAAGAGCTGTACAAATAGTAACCAACTAATAAAAACTAATGTTATTCCTTTTCTATCTCATGATATTAATGAAGTATATTGCTTATTCTCCATCTACTCTTTCATGTTTTTAGCTCTTTACACTTGAGCATTATATAGCAAACTCTAGAGATCAATTTGTACAGCTAAGAAAAATGCATACATGCATAATACATTTGCAAACTCCTCCTTAAATAGTGTCTTCTGCAGAATGTGGACAATAAGTCTTAAAATGAGGTATCCCAGAAAGATTCTGGCTTTGTGATACTGTAAATTAGTTGTTGATAGAACTTAAATGAGCTCAGGTAAAATTAGAGTTGGTCACAATTTTTTTCTGAGACAAATTAACTCTCAGAGAATGATGGTGTCACAGAAGTCCTTGAATGTGTAGTCCAGCTTGTCTGTGGAAACAAAGACCTGGGACAAGGGTAAAGGACATCCAGCTCTGAATAGCCCCATAAATTTATGGGGCAAATTCTCTCTGCACCCAGTGCTGGACCTGGAAAGACACCTTTCCAACTTTCTCAATATTGATCTGGAACTTTTTGATTCCTTGCAAGTTATACTTTATTTTAGCCTCCAATGTGCTCATGGGTCACTGTCCCTGGTTGCTCACATCTCCTGCATGCTGAATCATGATTTGGCTTCTGAATCCAGGATAAGACAGCTACATTTGCTGATGGGGAAGACTGGAGATAAAAGAACTGATAGAGAGTCCCCTGTGCCCTGACATTACCCTGTAGTCAGAGACAGCAGCTTGCGAGCATTTGAAAATTAGTTGAGTTTCAGAGCAGTTACTAACAGCATCAATGAGGTTTCCTGACATCTGGACTTTGCTCTTGATGGGGACAATCAAAATTTTGTTCATCTCTACATCTCAGAAATCATGGAGAAAAGGGACTGAAACAGGAACTTAGCAACATGGCCTCTTAGATGGAATTTCAGGTCTAAATTAAACATTTTATGTCAGAAATTTTAAAGAACTATTTTTTGATTTGAGGGGTTAAGTTCGTCTGGAGAGATGAGATTTGGAGGTTTTTTTCATATGGAGGCACATAATTTGTGTCCAAAATTTCAGGTTACTGAAAAAGAAGGACTCTATTTTCTAAGATTAAAGTAAAATCTTGTAAGATTTGTGACAAATATTTTCCCTGCCTTTTTTCAGCCTTTGGCCAATTTTTGAAGACAGTAATGGGGAGAAAAGTGGGTGTTTGATCAGGTTGGTAAATCATTGTGTTGAAAAATTGTGGAAAATTAATAATGGCTATTTCATTGACTCTGTGTTTTGATGATGCAAATATGACAGGAATATTAAGTATGATTACTTGTACACTTAATCTTTTACATAAGGTTTCTAGTAGTTTGCATATTGGCTTCAGTGTCCTGCACACTTCCTAGTTTGCCTAAATAATTACATTCTGCTTACTGGCCTTTGTGTCTACAATCTCAACCACTTATATTATTTATCACTTCCTGTTGTGCTGTGCTACTCTGGCCTACTAATTCTTTAATTTGATTCAAAGTTTAAGTCATCCCCAGTGAGTGTCTGAGAGCAGGATGAAGAAAAAAATTCTTTTTCAGAATTGCTAACTAAACTCAGATGAGGAGTAACAAAAGAAGTTGGAAGATGTGGGAGGATTGGACATTCACTTAAATTTATTCTTAAAAGGTTACTCAATTAAGAGCAGAGTAGATTGTGTTGAAGAGTTTCATGGCTTATTTTGAAAATAAAACAAATAAATAAATGAAAATGTTTGCACTTTCATCTCTTAAGAGTTCCTACCAGTTGTATGAAGCATGTGGAAGTATATGGATTATGGAGGTTTTATCTGACAAGTTAGCTCAAGCATAATAATAAACAAGAGGAAAATTCAGGCACAGCCTTGACTAAAACAGGATTTCAGTGTTACCGATATGGGCGGATATGAAAGTCTGAGAAGGAAATATAAATATGAGAATATAACAGGGCAAATACATGCATGCTTATATGAAAAAAAAGATGAAAATATATCTGTTTTGTCAAGACTGGAGAGTATTCTATGCCATTTTTTCCCATAAAATATTATTACTCTGTATTGAAATGTATTACATTTTTCAAACTGCTCAATCAAGAACACAATTTGGATTTAAGAATATTTAATATTATGGCATAATAAGAATTAATTGATGCTGATAGAACAGGGAAAATCAACTACATATCTGATGGACATAACTTATATCCACATAGAGAAGATAGCAATCATCAGTAAAAAACCTGGACACAAGAAGGCTCTTTCAAGAGAAGAGGAGAGAAATATCTGAAGAGAGAAATATCTGAAGAAAAATCTGTGTGACTTTGCTTCCTTTCCTAGGAAACTAAGGATTTTAGCACTGTTATTTTACCATGTGAATCTTTCTTAGTTACTGTTTTGCCACTTTCTGCTTTAATTATTGTAGCAAAAAATTCTCTCATCTAAAGCACTCAGAAGTTTCTTCTAGAATACTGTGACTTCCTGCTTAGAAGGAGCAGTACAGGGCGCATGATCCCTATTCCCAAATGTTTACGCAGGCTACCAGATCATTTCCCAATGCAGCTGAGGGAATCAGCTCTGCTTTGAAAAGTCATTTAGCCTTTGGACTTGCTCTAGGCTATCAGTCAAGTGCCTCTGAACAAGAGTGAAAATGTCCCTGCAAAATTTGTACCTCACAGTGAGATAACATTATGCTGAGTCTTTCTATTCTCCACTTAGTCCAATAGAAATCCAGATTCAATAACACTGAGAACACATTAGAAATCCTATCTCTTCATACTTGCTTTTACCTTAATAGTGAATTGAGCAGGTTCTTATGGAAGACCATTCTCTTTATAGAGTGTCTTGGAGAAAAGGGACACCCTGAAAGTGACACACAGACAAATATCTAAACATATTCTGCTTATATGTTAGAGTGTAATATAGTATCTTGAACATTATGAACTTCTGAGTCTTTTATTTACACTGTTTTCAAAACTGAATCTAAATTATATCTCTACTGTTATGAGCAAATCAGCCTGCATCGTCAAAAATGGAAAAGATATCCATACATCTGCATTATGAATCTGTATGTCTGCATTAATTCTCTGGCTATTATTGCCTTTCTAAGGGCACATTTTCATGCTTTCATCAAGCTAGTTGACCCCCTCAAGAAGCAGCAAGGGTGGGTTACTCTACTGAGGGAAGGGAGATAGGAGCTGGGAGTGACAGCAGACTGGCATCTAGACAGAATCCTGCTGTCCCTAAACCAGGGGAGCAGAGAAGATCCAGTGAGAGTGGATCAGGGCTGGTGAGAGCCTAAGCATCCCCAGACAAATTTTTATAACCAGCTACATGTGAGGAGAAGGCAGGATGAGAAGCCATGCAGTCAGGTCAGGGCCAGGACTGGACACAGCACATCCGGACGGCTCAGAGGAATATCTGGGGCAGGGACTGAGCCAGGATGGACCCCCAAGCCAAAGGGCTGAGAGCCTGGGGTGCCCCAGGTGAGGCTCCTCATAGCCCATATTTGCAGGGCTCCTTGCACAGCTCCCCCCTAGGCTGAGCTGTCTGTCCCAGCGCTCACCTGCAGCAGCTCCAGGTGAGCACTCAGGAGCCAGGAGACCTGTACAGAGTCCTGGTGCACTGTGATCTGCAACAGATACACAACAGTCTGCAGTGTGACTACTCAGGTTTGTTTTACATGTGCTCTGCCTTGGTAGTTAGTTACTGTTGAAAAAGGGAATTAATTTCCTAGTTATTCCAAGGAAAAAAAAAAACCCAAAAAACACAAAAACACCACCAAAAAACAAATCAGAAAAATAGCCATTAAAAAAAAAAAAAACACACAAAGAAAACCTGACCAAAAAAAAACCCAACAACCAAAGAAAACCCATAAAAAACCCCCAAAAACCAACAAAACAAAACAAAAGAGCAAGAAAACACTTCAAAACCCCACAAAATTCCTTAAAGTATTTGGAGGAAAGGTAATTAAATACATAATACATATTCCAGATATTGAGGTAGTAGTGGGTCACTGCAGCAACTGAGGTGATAACCAAGCAGATCAATATATTGCAAAGTTCATAACACTGTTTTGCACCATTCCTTAACTTTTATGAAACAACAAGCCTCTTGAAGAAATTGATTTCAAGTACAGTGTATCCATGTAGTTTCTTGGCTGCTTCTTTCACTTCATGACTATCCCAGTATCTGTCATTGCCCTCTCCAGCTTCACAGCTCTGATCCTCTGTTCTTGGCTGTGTCAGATGATTTTCACCATGCTTCTGTCTCTACTTCAATCATCCCCTAGGCCCGTAACAATTGAACCTGCTCCATATTGAATGTGATTTCCAGCTCATTCTTCAGTCATTCTGGCCTGACTAAGTGATCAGAATCATCAAGGGAAAAATCTTAGTTTTTTACAGTGGTTGGCAAATCTACATGTATTTGAGAGACTCAGTTCTGAGTTAAGTAATAAAGGTCATGCTCATCTGATCCCAAATTTTTTATCAGCTGCCTTAGGAAACCTAACTTCACAAGGTAAAATGGAAAGGAGAAAATTATGCAGAGGAAGGGAACAGCTGGTGCACTCCTACACATGTGCAAGAGCCCAGATGCACAAACATTTGGACCTGTAATTATAGAAGCTTGGCAGCTTTAGCTCCTTGCAAGATTTAGTGTGAATGAAGACTGGTGAACCACATTGTCCTCAGAAATTTGTGTGCATTGCTTGTATCACCTTTAAAAATACTGAAGATGAGTGGACAGGGGTGTAAATATTTTCACTGAAAATAAGAACACATATAAAGGTCAGTAAGCTGACAGTAGCTCCGAACACTTGGATCTAATGATAAATTCTTAGTCTGTCTTTTGATTAACAAAAGAAATTACAGGAAGCAAGAGGAACCAGGAAATCACAGCTGCTATTTCTGATCTCATGTTCAGCCACCTCTCAGAATTATTGCAGCATTTTGGAATTGCATACAATTTATACTGTCATCTTTATACTTTTTAAGTTTTAAGGGACTTGGACCTTCACAACAAGACTTCTTATTGTCATCACAACAGATGCTGAGAAATATGTATTTGCAATGGTTTAGGTGTTAAGGCTCAATAGGGATTTGCATGGTAGTATTCTATCCTGGATCTGTACTGTATATTTGAGCTGTCTTTTGATGGTGTAAATTATTACAGGATGAATAAAAATATTCTCCTTATTATCCCTCATCTGGACAGGGTTCAGTGACTTAACAAGTGTGCAGTTAAGCTAAATAACATACTACCCTCAATTTAAACTCTTTCTTGTTCATTCTGTATTTAAAAGTTAAAAGTTCCTACTCTAACAAACCTACCTAATACCTTCATGGTATGAATATACCCCAAATCAGAAAGACTCTTTTGTCACAGTGTTCTTTGATAACTATCTACTTGAAAGATCTGTCACTTTTTAGTGAAATTGATTTTTTTTCTTAATCTTTTATTTCATGTTGGTTTTACTTATTTTTTATTATTTGTTGTACAGGAAGTAACCTTGATGAGAATTCCAGAAACTTGAAGTTCTTAATTAGATTTATTGATTTTCAAGTTTTAACTCCCTAGAAAATATAGTTCTTTGATAGCATATACAGCATTAGTGCATCACATGCCAAAAATTGTAATTTAAAAAGTAACAATGGAAGCAGCTGCAAATTTTCCAGACATACTATGAAAATATCAGATAGCTTTTGGATATTATGCAAGAAATTTCTTCTACTAATGAAATCTAAATGTACAATCATTAAAGAATCTGAGAAGCCTTCTGTAAGGAATTTAAGTTTCAGAAGAGTTCAAAACATATAAAAATTTTATCAAAACAAAAGCATGATATTTCTTAGCAACCAGTCACCACATCTGTTTTAATAATTTATTTATATATGAATATTATATTTTTTCCAAGAAATCAAAAAAATTCTATATGGCAATTTCATATATAAGAATCCTTTGTAAATTAAGAATATTTAAAATGTAGATACTCAACATATATCTAGATTTTCTCCCTGTTTAATTGTCCTTCTAAAGCTGGATCTTACCATGCTGAACCCCATTTGATGTCTTGCAGCCTTGGCATTTCTTCTGTATATGTTGATACCATCAGCCTGTAATACATAGAAAGAGGAAGTTCCTTTTCCAGCTCCAGAGAAGAGTGATTATGGATTCAATATGCCAGCAGAGAAATTCAAACACAGGTCAAGTATTCTGTATCCTGTTAGTGTTGTTGGATTGCTGTAAGTCATCTGGGGCTTTTTTTGAGTCATCTCACTTCAACTTTAGGAGAGCTTTCAGACACATCTGTTTTTTGGTTTAAACTTTAAAAAAGACAAATTTTTTTTTAAAAATGATATGATTTTATAAATCACACCCAATAACATCCAGTTTTGAGGGAAACTAGGCTAGCAAAATTCTGCCCATACACAAGATGCAAATCTCCAATACCTCCAGAAGAGTGGAATTTTTACCAAATAAGTCCAGTAACAAAAGATAAATTGGAGCTGCACAAAACGTTCCAACCTGGAAACCACTAAGAAAGTATTCATTCAAAGATATTGAAATCCATGGCAAAATGAATTAATCATAGCAGAATCAAGGCATCATCTTTGCTCTCTGCAATAATCTTGTTACATCAAAACAGTCTTGTTACATCAAAATATGAAAGGAACAGAGAACTGGGAATTGTCTATATAGTCACCACATGAAGTTTCCAGGGAGTTGAATGCTTTATGTGTTAATTTCTGACGTGAGCTAGACTATTTCTTTGTACAGCAAGTCCTCAAGCATATTGATGTAAAAAACCAAAGAACTGGTCTTACTGTTTAGATTCACATTGCAAAACTGTATAAATAATTTCAAATTTAGGCTAATCAATGCACTTGTTTTTTCTGAATTAGCTGTGTAGTCTATACACTTGCTATAAAGTTGGACTCTATTGTTGAAAATGTGTTGTCTGTAGAATTTCTAGGATGGAACACAACAGTCTTCTCTTTCTATTTAAAGCAACAACAACATTCTTTGCATAACCTAAAACCATCACATTAGATATAGGTTTCTTTCAGTGGATCCCTACCAAAAAAGACATTTTCTAGAAGATTTTAATGCTGAAGGAAGCAGTTCACAATTTGCTTCAAAGGCAATATACCTTTCTATGTTTTTAACTACACCTTTCATTAGAAATTTGAAAGAAAATAAGTTGAGGCTAAATAAAATTTATTATTGTTTGTTTTCCTACTGTGTGCTGCATTTTACTTCCAGTTACATTGAGATTCTTATAAACTAAACACCCATTGGGCCCTAGGTGTGATCTCACCATAACAAAAATATAGGAAAGCAGAAGTAGGGGGACAACAAAGGAAGGAAACAGGCAACACATCTCCTGATGTGTGGATTGGTGATTGATCTTCTAATTGTGCACCCCAAACACATTTCATGCTTAGATGGAAATAAACACTATTGATAGGCCTTGCTTGATATCTGTGCTCCATATGGCTTCCTTTCCTGTGTTTGATAAATAATAGAGAGCATTTTAACCTTGAAAGAGGCTGGGAAAACTTCAGAAAGATAAACCTTCATCAGTGAGCAGTGTCTATTATGTAGTCTGTGCTATGGCAATGATTGATTTCCAGATGAATGACTTTGAAATTTACTTTTCAAATCTATTTGCCTGATAGAAATCTTGGTGACCTCAGAAAGGTTTGCTTTTCTTGTATATATTTACATATTACCATTTGCATCCTCTTTACTTACAGCTCAACCTATCACTTCACTTGGAGCATTTAGTATTTTAACCTGCAACTGTATGTAGGGCTTATGAAAAATTACTAGCATTTATGTTAAAGAAAGTTGTGTGTGCATGGTTGTAAATATGACTTAACATGATAGCCCTAGAAAATAAATAAATTTATTTAACTTTCATAAGGACATCAGGGTATACCATTCCTGACTTAGCTCTATAGAGAACAAAATGCAGCAGCTTTACTTCAGCAAATGCTGACATAGACAAAATAATATTCTGCCTTTTAAATTTTTTTTCAAATCCCCCCTCTACATGCTGAATTTTTACCATATAGCTGTTTTATCTGTCAATCAAAATGGGACTATTTTAGAATATGTCATGCCTTCAAAGTCAGTTACCAGTATTACTTCCCATGCTAACAAATGTTTTCTAGTTTTCCATCAACACAGGCAATAAAACACAAAAAAGAAAAAAAAAAAAAAAAAAAACAACAACAAAAAGCTACACAAGAAACCCAATAGGAATATAATAAACTCACTCTTTGACAATGGCAACTTGAATGAATAATCATAACTTTCCAGATAATTCATGTTTAATGTGAAAGCAGTGGATTTGATAATTTTTTCCCATATAAAAGATACCCTTAAATCAACTTCTTTTCAAATAAATTGGTTTTTATATAGAGACAATGAGATTTAAGAATTAGAGGCAAATTTTCTCATAGACGCATGAGGTCAGTTCACACTCTATTTGAATATGTTATTTCTGTGAAAGGCTTCCTGTTTAAATCTGTTTTCCTAGAAGAAAAGTATTGCTAGATGTTGGGCACAAGTAGGAGTTAATTACCTGCCACATGCATAACCTGCCTGAATTTCAGATCTTGAAAATCTTCTTTCAGTGACATCCAAGTCCTGAAGCAAGCACCTATATTTTTGACATTATCTCCCTCTAGACGGCTCCACTTCAGTTCAGGGCCTCTCAAGAAAGATAATCTTTACTGCCTTTACTGCATTGAGCAGACCAGAACTTTGCTGTGCTTCATTTGCTGTGCTCCACACACCTTGCCTGGGAAGTCTGAGCTGCTAAACCAATATTTATTAACTTGTGAGGTCTGCAGATGTGTCACTCATGACATGGAGGAGGGTGCTCTGGTGAAGGGCTGTAATGCCATCCCCCCAAAATGAAGAGTTAGACAAGGTTCTAACTGTGTAAACAAAACAAATAAAGGTGACTTTGAAAACAAAGGCCATGTGACTCTCAGAAATTTGGCATTATTTTATTTGGTTTTAATGAGAAATTATTGTGAAAGTTGTGTCTGAAATAGTCTGCAGATATCTTGGAGGGAAGGGGCAAAACTATGTGTAGCCTGCAAGTTATAGGTGTTAATGCTTATCCTCAGTGGCAGATTTAACAGAAAGCAAATACAAATGTGCTCATGAACTACATTTTTGGCAGTAGACCTTGCCTTTACATAATACCACAATTTAAAAATAATTATTAAGAAAATTGAATCTTTTAATCATAATATTATTAAAACACCTTAATTGTCACAATGTTAATTGACAGCTTTCATTTAGTGTAAATATAAGCCATAAGCTTTAAAGAAACATAAACTACAGTTTTTCCTTGAAGCCAAACTAGCCACTCCAGTGGAGTCAATGGCATTGGTGTTTTTATTCACAAAGGCCACAAATTCAACCCAACACCACAAAAATTTCTACTAGCATGGAGAAATATTTTATGTCTCTAAAAACAACTTTGGTATTAATATTGCCATCCAGTCCTTTGCAGATTAATTGTTTCAGTCTTCGTTCTGTTTTACCTTAAGACACATATATTTCCTTTAGCAAATTATAGTCAATCTCAGAGAGTGGCTAAAGTCTGATTTTATTGGAGCATGGAATCAAATGTTTCTTTTTTTTTAACAGATCATTACAGCATTTAAAAAATTGTATTTAATAATAAATGTCTATTTTTGACATTCATCAAAAATTTTTGGTTGGGAAGTTGAAGTTTTCATCATATTATAATAAAAAATTATATGATTTTCTGAAATTTTAAGCTAAAAGCATGTCATATCTCTCTGGAAGGCAACCAATGGATTAAAGAACCAAGACGGAAACTAGGGATTTTTTGTCAACTATAATTCCCTCTTTTCCTTACTATAAATAACTTTCCTCCTGTTTTATATTTAAAATAAATCTTCACAGTTTTGACTTGTCAATTTAAATCAATATATAAAAACACACACTGATTTAATAGTATAAGGTTCAGTTCCAGAATACTTAATTCTTCATTAGTTTTCTCTGGATGTAGCTTGAACATTTATCACTCTGTCCTAAACTATTTTTAAGTCTGGCTCTCTGCTTCAAGACATTGAGGGAAAAAATCCACACCAAATCCATTTTAAATTAGTTGACAAATACACATTGGGATGAAAGTTGCCATGATTGGGGATGCACAGGTTATAAAGTTGCACTGAACCACCTATATGTAATAAAAATTATCTAATCTCTAGGACAAGAAATCCCCCAATTACCCACCCAAAACCTGAGCTTGGATGTCAGTTATGTAATAATCTATCTGCTATTTGTGAGGAAACTCTGCCAGAAGATTTTTTTTTTTACTTTGCAAATATGAGATACAGGCCTTAGACACATAGGGGTGTAGTTTCTTTTCATGCCTGCAGACTGAATTTCTGTGTCTGGAAGGTCACTTCTGCAAATGCTTTTTCCTCTGGGAAGGGGTTTTGAACAGGATTTTAACAATTCTGAAGTTGCATAATGAGGGGGGGGATATTCCTTCTCTAGAGTTATGCTATAGTATATTTTCATGAATTTTGGCCAAATGCCAAAGGGCTTGGAAGTCATTATTCTAAGTCTCCAAATGATTTCTAGGGATTAAGTGCAAAATAATTGCTTTGAACAGATCATTTCACCCTGTAGTTAATTTTCCCATGAGACATGAAACAGGACACTGAAGTCTTCCTTTCTCATTCTGGGGAAATATAATTGTATTGTATAAATGTACTGTTTGACAGGGTTTTTTGATACTACAATGTCTCCCTGGAATCCCCACAATAATTCATACTTTATATTTTTCTTATTGTTTAGAACCAATCTCATCTTTTATTTCATTATTTTGCTGCACAAACAGATTCTTGAAGCTCTCCGTTTGGGTTCAGGGTTTTGGGTGAGCTGGACATAGTCCAGCAACAATTTTGGGGAGGAACTCAGTCTATCATCACCATGGAACTGAATNAATCTTTTATTTCATTATTTTGTTGCACAAAGAGATTGTTGAAGCTCTCTGTTTGGGGTCAGGGTTTTGGGTGAGCTAGACATAGTCCATCAACAATTTTGAGGAGGCACTCATCAGTCTATCATCACCATGGGACTGAATCTCTCTGGCAATGTGGCCATCTACAGCAGATGTGGGGATGACAGTCACCACTCATAGGCAAATGTGGGTGTAGAGACCTTAGGAGAGCTTTTTTCCCAGGGTCTGACATAGATTTCGAGATTATGTTTGTCCTTACAAACCACACAGGGTGAGGTCATTGACTTGATGCTCAGCATCACCTTTACTGTTCAAGGGTTGATATCCACCTTTGGTAGCATTTTGGCCTAGGCCAGCTGGTTGGGTCCCACACAAGGGAGCTTTGTCTGGGAACAGAATGGCCTCCAGACTGGTCTGGCTATGCCATCCTCTTTGGGAAGGAAGTGTTTACCTGTATGAGAAGTGCCAGTTGTCAGAGAGAATGGCTTTGGAGGCAAAGTGGTTTCAGATTTCTCATTATCCTAGTTTTATTAACTGATAATAAATTATTTTTGCCAAGTCAAGTTTGTTTTGTCTGTAGCAGTAACTGGGTGTTAACACCCTGCCCTTGACCCACGAGTTGTCGTCACTTTTTCTCTCTCTGTCCTGTTGAGGAGGGGAAATGACAGAGCAGCTTGGTGGGCACCTGACAGACAACCAGGGCCAACCACCACAAGTGTTTATAGGCAGATATTTGAACATTACTAGAAGACAATATTTGTCAATATGTATCCAGAAAGTAATAGTAGAAGATAATGATCACAACTTTTGCCAATAGTCATCAGTCTTCTTTTGAGCAATTACTCTTGAAGAGTGAAGTGGATTGCCATGTCTCTTTAACAATTTTCCTACTCTTTTGGCTTCTTGGTGTTGAAAGCTTGATGGTACCAACAGCTGTTATATGATTGAACACCTACTCATGCACATTTGGACAACGAGGTAATAGAGTTGATTTAAACCTGTAATTTTGAATACTAGAAGCTATCTGGAACTCCAGTTTGGCATAATAACTGCTCAGAAATTAAACTTCATAAAATTGTTTATGGACAATCTACTGTAGCAAAACAAACAAACAAGTTAACATTAGCTTCTTTCTTTCTTCAGTACACAGTGAAACTTGTAAAATGTGTTTATTTTTGAACCTTTAGGAAAACTAAACCAAAAAATTATCTTTTAGAGAAAATTTTAAGTGTTTCTGCAAAGAATTCTAATTAATTTCCTGAAATTCAAAAATAGATTTGCATAAAATTTATTCCTTTCTTAACTGGCAATTTGCCATATTCTCCTGATCCTTTGGTGATCAGTATGATAGTAAATGGTGACCTAAAAAATGATTGCAAAAGATTATAAAAAAAGATACAAACAAACCATAAACTAACAATCCAAGCAGGCTGGCAAACAGGGAAGGCAAATTATAAAAATGAAAATAATGAATGAACAAAAATAAACAGGTTGTAAATGAATGTATTGGACTGTGGCAACATTCCAAAAAACAAGGCTCAGATTTTTTTTTTTTCAGAAAGGTTAAGTGGCCCTTAAATTTAAAAAGACTGAGAAAAGCTTCTCTGAGATGGACTTATGAGAGTACAAAGACCCTTTACCAGTGATTAATGGCTCTCTTTCAAAGTGTAACTAGCTGATTCAGAAACAGCGCTTCACAGAGATCTCAAGTTCTGTTTCCTTTCAACCTTATTTTGATTCCTTTCAAGCAATTTTTAGGTTTTTTGAGAGTCATTAGCAGATCTCTACATCTTCTGTCACTCAGATGTACAAGGAAGAGTGAAAAGAGAAAGCTTTTTCAAAGAAAAAAATTATGTGGCATAAGTTTTCTGAAAGACTGATTTGAATGTCTATTTCTAGACCTTGATCAGGTTTGAGAGAAGTGACTTTTTAGGAGCTAGGGAACAAAGTGGTGGGGCGAGCCAAAGAAACATAAAAGGCTTTTGGCTCGTGGTGAATGACTCCTAAGAGTAACTAAAGTCCAAATTCGGTCAGCTGCACAGATTCAGCAGAGCTTTTAGAGAGGATTGACTCCAAAGAGTCATAATCAGCAGTTTATTCACTCTGCATTATAAGCTGGAAAAGTTTTAACCTCTACACTTTTCAATTTGTTATTCGTTGATTCTAATAGCTATTTGCATTTTATAAGGAAGGCAGAATTATTTTGATTTCTATCAAAAAGTCAGTTGTTGGAAACATTATTAAATCCTGATCTTTGAGATAAAATGTTTCTCACCCCTTAGAGTAGGAAATAGCAAACACTGTGATATAGTAATTGTTGGTAAAAGATGAATTTTTTTTTTAGATAGTAGCCACAATGGCCACTATATATAAAATAATACAGTTACCATACTGACTGTTGTATTTGTTTTGGGAAAACTTAATTATATACAGTCATTTACTCTAGGAAGCTATATGAACTGCCCTGCTATCACTAGCTGATTTGTCTGAAAAATGACCTGTGTTTCCAGTCCTTTTCTTCTGAAGAACTGAAAGCATATATAGTTGAAACCATGTTTTCTCTTAATGTGGTGAACTCTGAAAAGTTTTTAATTTTAGTTGTTCATTTCCCAAGAGGCAGCCTGTTGCATTTTGCAATGTGTGAGTGGGCAGGACCTTCTCAGCCCTGCAGCTTGTAGTGGGATCTGCCTTTAAAAGCATCTTCCTTGGCGCCTCACTGATTTTTTTGTGTATGGTGATGAACTTGAATANATGGTATTTGTTACTGGTCTTGCATAGTAATGTAACTATATCATGCTACTTTCTTCACTATCGGTAATCCAAATAATTAAAAAAATATATTTTTTTAAATTTTTATTTATCTAGAAAGAAGTTGATAAGGGGACAGTATTACCCATTTTAGGGGTAATAGTAAACTGTAGGAGTAAGAATTTGCAACCTGATTTTAAGGATATTAAAGAAATAAAATTAAAAAGAGTTTGTAATTTAATGTGCTTCACTCAAGGCAGCTGGCATGTAGAAAACGACCGTATACATATCAATATTTGT
Source organism: Polioptila caerulea (assembly GCA_013397295.1). Lineage (NCBI taxonomy): Eukaryota > Metazoa > Chordata > Aves > Passeriformes > Certhiidae > Polioptila > Polioptila caerulea. The sequence goes on from VYXF01009399.1 coordinate 157,562, forward strand.
ATTCTTCAAAAACTAATTTTGTGTTACAAAGGAGGATTTTCATGATGCTTTTATTTTTTTTTTTTCTGTAAATGATTTTCAATTCTTTCTCAATTGTACAGGACCTATTTGGAAGTGCTGCCACGAACAAAATCTGACTGTGGGGCAAATGGAGCAAAGGCACAGAGAGAAGCTCTGAGGCTGAACAATCATGTTGAAGAACAGCTGTAAGAACAAGATCTGTTCATTGAATACCAGGCTATAGTATCACACCTTTCTTAGTACACTTATTTTATAGGTTTGGCTCAAACAAGACAGACTATATTATAATCAGCTGTACAAATAACCAAGTGGAATATAAATGGAACCAGGACACCTTGATTTAAACCATTATTGCTCTCACAGTATTGTATTGACTTCATATGTTGGGCCCTATGGACACAATGTGGATTTGTGGTCATTTAGTGGAACATTTTTAATACAATGTAGAGTATAAACTCAGATCTTCGTAGACATTCATGATTTTTATACACAGCTCACACAGGCAGCTTTAAGAGGCTGCTCCTCTTGTTATGTGATACAGTTGGATAGCAGTAACAAGCCAAGTAGCCATAACTCTCCATGGCATTCACATTTCTTAACCTCACCTGAGGACTCAGGGGAGTTCTGTTACATAAGAATTTTTTATGTTCTGTTGGATACATTATCCTTTGGCCAGGAAATATCAAAATATATTATTAACAAAAATATTTACTCTTACCTGTTTATTTCCCACAGCAGTGATAATATAACTTTCTTTTCACCTACCTCATCTTGAACAAATATCATTGTGGCCATCAAGGGACGCATGTAAGGATACTTATTCTTGAAGGCTTTTTATATTTGGAGCATTTCTGCAAGATTTCTCTCTGCCTTTGGCCTTGTCATTGTCCATTTATAGTATATTGCAAGCTAGTTATTTCTCTGCCAGCCCCAGAAAACTCTTAGGATATGTGTTCTACTTTTATTAAATTTGAGAGCTCATTTCTCACCATTGCAGTATAATGCCACTATAGAATGATGTTTAGCAAGGCTTGTCAAATAAAAATGGCTGATGTTACATTTATTGGAATATGATTTTGATCAAGTATATTTTGCTACTGAATCAGAAAGTGATCTACCAATAATTGTGCATAGAAGATATTTTTCTAAAAGCAAATTATTAGCATTAATAACATAACTTTAAGAAAAAGGGAGGTTTGCTCTAGATCTTAACATAGTAAAGTTTTTCACTGGTTTGAGAATGACACAGACAAAAAAAAACCTCTTTTGCTTCAGTTCTCCATTTGTCATGGCATGGCAAGACCAACAATAATAAAGAGTCACTCTCTACTTCACTCTCCCACAGGTCTCTTCCCACACCACTGCCTCAGAATGGATGTGGAAAAAAAAAGCCTTCATTGACAGCTCTCCAGACAGAAAAAGATTTTTTTAACAGCTCAGTTCCACTAAACATGAAGCACTATCGACTGAGGTTAAATAGTTTCCTGTATGATAATATTTACATATATTTTAAGGTGGAAGAGGTCAGAATTGAAATTATTATCCAGTGATTATTCATACCTGCTTTGACAAGACACAGAAATTATAACCTCTAATCCCTAAGTATGTCTTTCTGCAGCTGAGTTTTAATTTAATGGCAAAAATAGAGGCAACCACCCAATTCCTTGCCTTTTCTGCTCAGTACCATTTCCTTCATTTCCCTTGCTTAATTAATTAACTTCTTTATTATTGTGTGCTGCTTCTTTTGTTTAAGGCTCTTGTCACAGACTTCCCCACAGGTTTTACCACACATTTTATTTTATTTTTGATTGCATCATCTTGTGGCTTTATGAGCTGATTGAGTGATTTTAGGGGAGACTGGAATGATTTCAGATTAGACAAGAAAAGATAAATATGGGGTAGCAGGGTGACTAGAGCAAGCTGCAATAAAAGGAACAGAAAGTACATTTCTCTGAGGATGTAGTTCACATCTGCTAAAAGGAACAATTTTGAAAATGAGAAGTTCATAATAATTTTTCTTTCTTTTAACATACAGCTCCTTCAAGTAATTATGTTACCATAGATACACTGTTGACCAATTTATAATCTTAAAGGAGGTTAATTGGAGTAAGAATGTTTTAAAATTATATTTTTCACTGAAAAGACAAAGTCATTTTCTTTGGAAAAACATATTCTCTTTTTTGTTTGAGGGCTTTATATAAATATATGTGTGTGTGTGTGTATATGTATAAATATATAAGAAAATCAAATGAGAATTTATTTTTCATGCCAAAAAAAAAAGCCCAGCACAAACTAAGCCAAAAACATATCTGTTTAATTTTTTCCTTGTACTGCCTAAAAAATAAAATCCTATGAAACAATAATAGGCCTCTTGTGACCTGCTGCTGAGCTGATAATGGTATCTGAAGCATTATTTTATGAACAGAGCTTTCCTAGACAATGCAGCATTGGCTTGTTGTAATTTCATCATATGTTAAAAATTTAACTCTCTGGGGGCCCTCAGACACAACATGGTCATATAACACAAATCAACATTTTGTAAGCAATTATACTACGCAAAGATAAACACTAAACCACACATAAATCTGCTTCATTTGGTGTTCTGTAATTTTAAGAATGCCATCCCAAATTCTTACTCTATGTACCAGTACTTTAAAATGGTCTTGTTATATCATTTAATGTTGCTGTAAGAGCAGCATATAAAGCAAAAATACTGGGAAAAGCAACAATTTCCTGTAGTTTTTCCCTGTCCCTAGATGCCACTGTGACTCCTGTTAGGTCAGGGCTCTGTGGGTAAGATGAGAAATTTTGTGTTTACTCCTTCTTGTGACACTCTTTAGCTGGCTTTTAACACAAACTACATTGTGTAGGAGTAAAAGAGCTGCAGAGGCCTAAACAGTGACTTTTAATTCTGATGTGAGTCTTTTTCCTCATATATAGCGAACTAAACAATCTCATTCCCTCACCATTGGTTTTAAATGGTAAAGCAGCTGCCCTATCTAAGGAATAGGCACATGCCTTTCCTTCCTGTGCAAAAAAAGATACTCTTCAGTGGGAATTCAAGGAGTTGTTTAGTTCCTGTGCAGAGAATATCTGCTTAAATGTAATGTAATAAAAAGCACGTTAGCTCTGTAAGAGCAGACAGTCTGTCTGTAGTAGACATTAAAACAAGTGTGTCTCAGCAATCTAACAGGTCCTTCTGGGTATGAACAAGCCAGATACAGAAATCTTCCTCCATCTGATTGAGACAGAATCTATAAAGATAGATATTTACAGAGGCTGCAGCTAAATTCAGGGTGCTGCAAGTCCTATAGGCAGAGGGTATTTTGGAGAGGAAAAGCAAATATATTAACAAGACCTCTGGGCAATTTGAAGTCAGGGTTTTGTTTACAGATGGCTCCTTCTGGAAGGGGTGACAGAATGCAGCCTATGGAAGGTTACATTACTGAGTATCTGCAAACACAGAATATCACCAAGAAGGCCTACCAAGAGTCTGCGTGGTTTAGGGAAGAGTATTCTATGAATTAAAATTATGGATTTAATCTGAGCAGAGTTACTGATCACAGCTACCTCTGTTATACTCTACATTTCGGCTGCTCATGAAAGAGTATTCGACTCCAAGTTTCATCTGGTTTCATGACCTGTTACTGACTGCTGTTCAATTTCTACCATTGGCAAACCTAGGATAACAAACAAAGGTGTGTGAGAGCTGGGTGTTCGTTTGCCGAAGTGGGATTTCAATATGAATCCCTGCAGACTCATATATTCTTGATTTTAAAATTATATTTTCAGAATGAATTGCAGCAAAAAAAGGGCAATATAACAGTATGTGCTGACAAATATATAATACTAAATGGATAAATATATGGCTAAATGGATAAAATAGAATAATGTATATGATGTATTTTAGATTATTCAGACTGTTTTTTATAATACTCTCTCTTTTATAAATTTGCTATATTGTTTGAAATAAGAAAATGAAACAAAAGGTACTATAAATCTGTTCTCACATTATGTCTCTTGGCACATAACAAGCCATCCTTTCTCCATATCATTTTTGTCTTTTGCTGGTTTTATTTTGTAATACACAGTTTAAGACACTAAACAAGTGGAATATACTAAGCTGATGATGAAGGGGTTTGCTTTTGTATGTGTAAGGTAGGATGGATTCAGATATTATAAAGTCAGAAAAAAATTGTTGTTTCAGCTTCTTGTAGTGCACACCATATCACACAATGGGATTAATTCTCATTTGATGCAAGACATACTTTTGTAAAACACTGAGCTTTCACTAGTCAGTCACTCACCCAGTCACTTCAGAAAGCTGTTCTGGTGGTAATTACGCTGTTGAGCAAAACAAACAAACAAGTAAAACAAAAGCAGATGCCTTGTGTCTGCATTTATCTTCCTTCACATTTCAGCTGCTAGAAGTTATATTTTTTTCTGAATGATTGTAGAAGCATTTCAAAAAGCGTTTCTTCACTAAACAGGAATTTTCAGACTCTAAGCCACCCTTTATCTTTCTCTTTGTTAAACTAGCACTTGTTTAACTAAAGTTTATGTACAAAATCTCAATCCAAGCTGTGTTTCTGAACAGACCTGCCACTGAAAGTATATGTATGAAATATTCAGAGACATTTGCCACAGCTACATCAAATCTGGCACCTTCCTCACTGCCCTGAGTTGTCTGACAGCAACACCTACCCTGAGATAATTCATATGCTCAAAATACATGCAGATTATATGACCTCACTATTTCTGAATAGGTTTGGATATCAGATGCACATTATGCTGTATAACACTATACCTATACTGAACTCCCTAATGTTTCTGTCATTTGCACTTTTTTAACTAAACAAGTAAAATTTTAAAGATATAAATCAAAAAAAGTCTCATACCACCTGTACTACACCTTTTTTTTTTCTAGTTTAGTTCTTCTTACAATGTCTTTAACATCCTGTCAAAGGATTTACATTTTTCTACCCGATGTGACATCATTTCCTCCATTTAAGAGCTGAGGATGAAATATGTAGCAAGCCACTGTCAAACAGACATTTACTGAAGTCTTTTTATGTCCCTGTTCTCTATGATAACTGTTTTCAGTCTTGTGAAACCAATGCTTTTAAACAGCAAATGTGTGTGAGGAAGTTTATGTGAAGAATAAATATGCACATTTTCTCTCTCCCCAGATATGAAATGTGAGCAAGTCATGATCATTCAAACTTAATAACTTTTCAGGTTTCTGATCTCTTCCTCTGTCTCTGCCTGGAGGATAGCTAATGTTTTTTTCTTATTGGAGAAAGTATGTTCAGCAATATTTAGGAATTCTACCATCAGTACATCCTCTTCAATGCCTATAAAAGAGTCAGATAAAGCCAAAGAAAGTGTCTTCATTTCAGCTGTGACTGCTCTCTGCCTTTCATCTTATACAAGCAATATTGTCATGAGGCACGGGTCAATTAGTGGTCAAGGTAATCATAGAATGGGACAAAAAGGTAAAAGGAAGGACAGTGGGAACCAATGACCAGTCAGCCTCACTTTCCATGGCCAGCAGGAAGCTGGAGCACATCCTGCTAGAAGACATGTCTAAATGCATGAAGGTCAGAGAGGTGATTAGAAACAGTCAACAAGGCTTCAACAAGGGCAAATCATAGCTGGCTAATGTAGTGGCCTTCTACAATGGAGTGACTGCATCAACAGACAAGGAAAGAACAATGGATGTCATCTACCTAGACTTCTGATACAGGGTGCCAGAGCATTCTGGCCACTAAATTGGAGAGAAGAGCATTTGACAGATGGATAAAAACCTGGATGAGGAACTAGCTGGCTGGATGCATACAAAGGATTATAGTCAATGGCTCAATGTCCAAGTGGAAATCAATAACCAGTAGTGTTCTTCAAGGGTACCTACTGGGACAAATACTATATAATTTCTTCATCAATGACACAAAAATTGGGATTGAGTGCACCCTCAGCAAGTTTGAAGGCAACATCAAGCTAAATGGTGAAGCTGATTTCCTAGAGGGAAAGGATATTATCCAGATATATCTTGACACACTTAAAGAGTGATCCCTCATGAACTCCATGAGTTTCAACAAGGCCAAGTGCAAAGTCCTGCACCTGGGTCAGGGCAATCTCCAGTATCAACACAGGCTGAGGGATTAATTACTTGAGAGCAGGCCTGCAGAGAAGGACTTTAGTGTATTGGTGAATGAAAGATGAGGTATGATCTGATGATGTACACTCACAGTCCAGAAAGCCAACCATACCCTGGGCTGCATTGAAAGCAGCGTGGTCAGCAGGGTGAGGGAACTGATTTTCCTCCTCTACTCTGCACTTGTGCAGCCACACCTGGAGAACTGCATTTATATCTGGGGCCCACAGCAAAGGAAAGACATGGACCTGTCAGAGTGGGTCCAGAGGCTGACACAAAAATGGTCAGAAGCCTGGAACCCTCATTCCATGAGGAAAAGCTGAGAGAGGTGAGGTTTTTCAGTCTGGAGAAGACAAGGCTCTCACAACTCTGTTGCAGCCTTTAAATAAGTGCAGGGGTTTCAAAGAAAGACAGAGAAATATTTTTTAAGCCTCTTACCAAGGCCTGTAGTGATGGGACAGAAGACACTGAGTTTAAAATGAAGGACAATAACTGTAGAATGAACATAAAGAATACATTTATTTAGGATGAGGGTGATGTTGCATAGGAACAGGTTGCCCAGAGAAGATGCAGATGCCCCACGCTGAAGGTGTTCAAGGCCAAATTACATGGTTCTTGGAGCAACCTGGTCTAGTGAAATATGTCCCTGCTTACTGCAGTGCAGCTTGGACTAGATGATTTTCAAATGTCTTTTTCCACCCAAGCCGTTTTATGATTTTGTGAAGATGCCTTCACAGCATTAATTATCTATTGGTACATCAGCCTTTGCCAGTTTCTGTCAGTCTACCGGAAACCATTCATTTATGTTAGATAAATAGGTATGCTAGTCATGCAAACTGCCTTTTGAACTTCATTCAGAATAAACCTACTCTTCAAATAGATACATTTTCATGTGTTAAAACATTGGTGTAGAGCAAAACAAATATTCTGTTTCTTCAGGCAGAGAAATATTGGATTTTTCCTTCAGTCATATCTCAGCTTTAGCAAAAAAAGTTGTTTTATAGAAACGTACTTCATTGTTACTATAAAAATGGAGTCAGTTTTGACACAAAACTACCAAACATTAGAAATAACATCACTACCATATTGTGGTATTACTATTGCTAACTTCAAGCACATTTCTAACGTCCAGCAATTCTGATCACTAGCAAGCTGCTGTCTGTATTTCCATTGAATTGCCTTTCTACTTCAAAACTGAGTAATTACAGTGATTTATTTTCCAGTATATTTCAGGATATACTGAATTATCAGATTTATTGGGGGGGTGATAGTACAATCTCATTGTACATATTGAACAAGACCATCAGGGCAAGTCAGTGATGGTATAAAGTAATTTCCATAGTACTTTATCAGCTCACACCAGCTGAGGTTTGGCCCTTGCAAATTGTTATTATCAGGTCCAAACTCTCCAAGAGCCCTTTTGATAACCTAAAAAGTTAAGGATTCCTCCTGATATAGGATTGACACTTAGATACACTTAGGTCTTTCATGGAACTAGGTTTGATCCATCTAGAAGGGGCTGGTTTGTATTGCTTATATATGGGTGAGATTATATGGTCTAACTCACATTTTGTTGGCTTCTTTGGATTCATAATTGGTCAGACTAGAAGCAAAGAGGTTGATGGTTGCTCCTCAGATTCCAGAGTTTCAAGAAAAATGTTAGTAGGACAGAAAGTTACAGGCACACCATTCTCAGAATACTTGTTTCGATTCTAAATAATGATAAACAGAAGTTTCCCAAATTATTCTCTGGAACATCTCATTGGATTGTTTCCTGTAAAGGCTAATTCAGCTACTTAGGAACTGAAATGATAATTTTGGTTGTTTAGTTGTCTGCTGGAACTTAAGCAAAAATTGTTTTAGGTTCATTGATCATTTAACTCTTCTCCAATAAATTGCTGTTTCCTCAACAGTTGTTCTCCCATGAAATCTATGGCACATAATTCTCCCATGACCTTTCACACATCGCATCAGCTGAGCACAAGGGAAGAAGGAGGCACCTGGCAAAGGATGTAGCCAGATCTGCAATGGAGAGATGAACCACCCAAACCACAAGCCACTAGCAATTCAGCCAAGAAGAAATTGTCTGTGAACTCAGAGGGGATGTTTTAATTTGATACAAGAAAAGAGAGCAGTTTTGTTTGAGTCTAAACATCCTCCAGTGCAGTATTTTAGAATTTCAAAGAATAATTTGGGCAAAATCATGAATTGCCTGAGGTAATTCTGAATTCTGTGCAAAATGTACAGTCTCTTTGGGAAATACTGGGTAAAAAATTCCCATATCAGTTTTAGCCAGATTAAAACAATAACGGATTAACTAAGATTTTTCTTTTGCCTTGTGATATTTTTCAGTTTGCCCAGAGAGTACTCTCAGCATTTATTTACTCACTGGCTAGAGGCACTACGCTTTATATTTTTGAGAATAGATTTCCAAAGCTAGTATTTTAGTTTCCTTTCCTTTCACACTATAAGAGTAGTGCTTAAAAGACACCTACTCTAAACTGCAGGACCTATGTAAGAATTTTGAACAGGAAACCCAATGGTTTTATAGCTGTAAGGAAGACAGTGATCATAGAGTACTACATGAGAGGCATCTGTCATTGAAAAGCTGAAACAAGACATTTTAAGAAATTTAACATGTGTCTCTGTGTCTCTGTGTACATGTGGGAAGGAGAGGACACTGTGTATATGAGCAAGTGTGTAGATAATTAATGGGTGATGGAGGAAAAAAGCACATTACTTAGTGCCCTCAGGCTTACATGAAACCAAATAGATGCAGATTGAGGTAAACAGAAGAAAAATTAGTGTGCATGAAGTAATAATTGAAAGTTACATTCATGTGAACATATTGGTTTTAATTATTCATTGCCAGAAAACCTGTAGATAAAACACCTGCTCATCTTTAAACTGACAAACCCTCAGGCCCATAAGACCTATTGAGGGTGTAAAGAGATTAATAAAGTGGGGGATGGAATCAAGGAGTATGTATAAATTGTCCACAGTGTTTGTTAGCAGTATAAATTTTGCAGAGATTCCACAAATTAACCTAAATAATTCAGTTTCATTTAGCTGGAACTGCTACATTTTTTAAAGTGGTACAGAACAGTAATAAAAGACATTCCAAACTATTTATTAAAATACTTCAATAATAATTTCCCTACCTTTGTTGTCTTCATCAGTTATCTTTCTATAAAAGAAATTGGACAGATGCTTAATCTGAAATAATTCTTAAGAGAGATCTCATATAACAAATCTCCTAATTTTTAACCAAAGTTACAGTCTCAGTCATTGACATCATGACAAAATTTACCTTCCCAAATGAACATCCCAAACCCACAGAGGATAATAATGAAGCAAATGAACAAGTAAATATGGAAGAGAAAAAAGACTGAAACAAAAATAAATCTGAAGTTTTTTAATTTTGTATGCAGTTGAAAAATTTTGAGTTTTGTTTTGTTCAAAACAAAACTCATGTAGATAATTTTCACATGACAAAGCATATCTAAGTTATCTTAATATTTCATTCAATTTCATTCAATCTGAAGATAAAGCATGGAGATATCTATAGCCCTGAATATTACAAGGTGAAATTGACTATATTTTAAACAAATCTATTGAGAAATTGAAATCAAATGTCTATTTCAACCAAGCGGTGGACAAGGCCCATTCTACTCTGAATTCCTGGTTACTGCATGATTCCCTAAGCTATTTCCATGTTAGCCTTATCAGTATCAAAATTTAAATAAGGTTTTATGTTTTTGCAAAGGTTACAGAGTTTAGCTCTAAGGGCTAATACATCTCCTACCAAATTGTGACCAGCCCCACTTAACAGCCTCCCTGGCTGCTAGTGCTTCCAGAGAGCAAAATAATAGGAATGAGGATCTAGCTGGGTATCTAATCCTGCAGGGACCTGAATAAATCTCTTTAGCTGCTTTCAAGTCTTCAGAGGCTGGCAATCATTAGCATACAAATAATTATAGAACCAATACCATCCTAGGCTTTAAAAACTCTTTTGACTTTCCTCTGCCATGCAGTACTTCAGGTGTTTCACGTATATTCACTGGAGTCAGCGAAATGTATGACTTACATGGCTTGGATTTGTCATTCTGCAGAATACAGATTAGCAAAACAGATGTGCAAAGCCTGGGAGAAGTCTGGCTGTGCTGAATTTTACCAAGAGCAGAAAGAAATATGCATCTTGCTATGATTAAACTCAGCAGGAAGAGTCACAATAAATTGTGTTAAATCAAGCATGACCCTACAAAGTCTCAATACAGATCAAACAAATTTAGAAATGATTTTTCATGGTTAGAAATACAAAATACAGAATGGATAGAAATGCAGGAAGAAAAACAAAAAAATATTCTACAATGACCCATATACAGTGTCATTATTTGTATTACTAAACTTGTATTAACAAAGCAGTATATGAAAGTCATTCTGTTTGTTTCTATAAACAAATCTAGAGATTTTCCCCTGCAGAGTCAATGGCACTGGAAGTATTTAAATCTGTTATTTTTTTACAGCCTGGAGCCATGCCTAACTTCTCAGTTAAGCAATAAAACTAGAAATGAAAAGGTAGAAAAGGTGTGAAAGGGCACAAATACTGCATTTTTCTCTGACATTGTTTGCTAGCATTGCAATATTCCTGTTGTCTCCTGTGTGTTCATGACAGATTGCTGCTCCAGGTGTGGAAGAGAAAGAATATGCATCCTGGTACACCTCACCTGTGATCTAGGTACCCAGGTATGCAGTGTAGGAGAGGGAAAAAAATAGCTGGGCATACTCAGCAGACATTTTTCAAACTTGTGACGTTTTATTGAAAGAAAAAATGTTAGTTCCTTAATCTAAATTGGTACCAAAAACAGTGTAAGGCAAGAAAGGGAAATTAAAAATTGTGTCTTGAAATTTGTTAGCATAGTGATGATTTGGTTTGTCTTGGGCAGGCACAACATTTAATGTCTGTCAATTTAATGGTCATTCTAACCAAGGATTTTACTTGATGTGTTGCAGAAAAAAAATAATTAAAGATCTGACTACATATACAACATATAATTAGTTATGTTTTCTCTTTTGCTGACCCTACTTAATAAAAAATGCAGATGAATACAACTAAATATCAATTAAAGGAAAAACTGGGCACTAGTGTGCAAAGTATCTTGTGTTTTAGTGATGTGGGCTGCTTACAAACCTACAGAGCAAAATCCAGAGGATTAGATTTGGTCTGGAATTTGCAAACATTTATCAACATTTCTCATATGTTCTGTTGCCATTGCTGGGCTGTGGAAACATCATAATTCACACCTATATTGCCTAATGTCAACTGAGCTGTCAAAAGAGATGTGGGTCTTCAGGTGTGGAATTAGGTTTATTTAAATCTCTGCCACAGTCATTTCATTTTTGTGTTGGTTACAAGCAGTTATTTTTTCTTACTTACTTGTTTGGTACTTACAACATGTACATGAAATGTTGTCTTGCTTTGGAAAAAGTATTACTGACTATATTGTATTGCAGTTTTCATTGAAAGTCTTAAGTTATATGCAAATTCTAGGACTTTTCATAAGCCCCCCTCTGAAAGCTTGTCTTTCTGAGTACTGGCATTAAGCAGACAAAACAGAGGGACAGGATAGAGGCTACTTTACATCACCTTTGAAATTATGTTAGAATCTTGTGTCTCTGTATTTTTGAAAAACATCATGGCATTACAGATCTGCTGGAAAGCATGAATGTAAATTACTTTATATATATAAAAGCAATATATTATTTAGTATATTTTCAAATAACTTACTTCAAAGTAGAAAACATTAAAAAACATCAAAGAATTTAAAATGGTGGTGGTGGGAGAATGCAGAGAAGTTTTCTGCCTAGAGCTGAAAAAAGAATTTATTTCTCCTCAGCTAACTAGTCTGCCAATGAAATGTCAGGGCATTTCTGCCTCCAAATTGATAACAAATGTGGAAAACTAGTTTGAATTATGGCACAGAAAAAACAGGAACATAGTCCTAAAATAAAAATTGTGAACAAGAAGACCCTTTTCCTAATTCTGGATTTACCCAGTTGTTCTGTTGGGATAAACAGTTGCAGCACATGTTCCTCATATTGCACCAAAAAAAAAAAAAAATTGATAACTGAGGACCTTGTCTTCAGTTCCTAATTTAGCAATGCAAACCATACTCTAGCTTCAAACATGGTGGGAAATTTATTACTAATCCTTAATACTTGTCTTTGTAAGTGTAATATATCAGCATCAATAAAAAAGTGTTAGTCAAACGTGTAAACTCTCTGCAATCTGCTTATGCGTGATTTTTTTTCCTCCTCTGCAGCATCCCACCTGTATGTATCTCTTGACTTCATCATTTCTGCTTTCTGAAGCAAAGATTTCACTTTCCTCCATGGCCTCACAACCAAAACCCTCACCCTTCACATCTATGTCTTCTTTCTGGTGCTAGGGCTTTGCAAGCACTTTCCCATCATAAATGCCAGTTTAAATTGACCTTCTTCAACCAGCTTTTCAAACAGGTCATCTTGTGAGGCTCACAACCTCTGATAGCAGGACCTTCTAGCCCACCAAACTCCAGCTTTGACTCCTCCTAAAGGTTTTAAGTCCTCTCATTGTGTTACTGCTCATTTTCAGAAGAAATATGAAACTACATCAGGACCCAGAAGAGTCAGAAAATCAACCCAAAAACCATTTTGAGGAACTGGAAAGAACTTCTAATTCACAGCTGTGCAATATGAGCAATCTTTTCTTATAAATGTGAGCATATCAAAAGTCAGACCTACATTTTTGCTCTTCCTTTCCAACCACCTCCTCCTTGTCAGTTTTTTTACACATCTTTCTTATAGTTCTCCGATTTTTTTGAGTGGTCTTTTTGAATTCTCTTTACCAGCCTCCTGCTCTGTAATTTCCACCAGCTTGAGTGCAGCCAGGCTGGCCAAAGGCATGGCATGAACCTGCCCCCCTCTACAAGCAAGGAGATGAGCAGTGTCTGTGCCAGTGTGCTCCAGCAATTCCTGTTTTCCTGAGGAAGATCTTTGGTGCCTGCTGGCAGTGCACCATCCAGGACCAGTGTGGTAAGTAAAAGAGTACTGTTCATCATGGTGATTACTCCATTCCCTCCTCTAGAATCACCTTTTTTTGAGAAAGGACACCATGGAGCCGAGACATTGTAGGTATCCAGATCTAGCAAAACTGTTAAGTGTATTACATTGACTGGAAAATTTGTAAAATCTCCTAAAAAAAAAAAATTACGGAGATGTGACCCTGCCAGCACACAGCCTTTAGCTGTTCTCAGACCCCATCTTAAAAGCCACTGAACCACGGTGAAAAAGGAGATGGTTGTGCTGGTTTTTGCATGAAAAGTAAAAGGGCAAATGTTCTAAGGGAAAATATGTTCTACCCCTGCATGTGCTGAGCAGCTGGGCTATCGAGTGGGTGGGTTTGCTCCTTCAGGCTGATCACTGCCTTGTTATTGTCCTGGCTGGGAGTCCAAGCCATGTACAAGGGAGCACTGGGTCTCTACAGCATTTAGGGCAAAAGCTGTCTCCCTACAAAGAGGATCCACATGCATCTGGATGCAGGATAACATCCTTACATACTGTGCTTTTACAGATATGCAAAGTCCCGCAATAATTAAAAAGCTGAAATATCATCTGTACTGCAGTTTTTTTGGTACTTGCTACTGACATTTGGGACAAAGGTCTTCAGATAACATGGCTGTCTTTGCTTTAAAGAAGTTCCCATTCTTGTGATACTTCTGGAAGCAAGAAGTCTGATTAGGAGACCTCTTCCTTCAATAAATAAATGCCTCAGTGTCTGAATGCTTGCTTGACAAGAAAGAAGGAATGGTCGCTAAGTTTATGTAATGTATGCTCTAATAATATACTTATAAACTGGAAGTCTACAGAGGTTTGTTTTTTTTTTATTTATTCAGAACTTATCACATTTCAGAAATACAAATTACTCTTCTAAAAAGAAACTCAGGTGGTTGGAATTCTCTAGGACAACATAAATTTTTCTAAATAGTAGTTGAGATATCTAACTATTGACAGATTATTTTCCCCCTTCTTCCTATTTTCACTACATAAAATACTGACAGAAGAAGGCTTCAGTAATAAGAAGGTAAATATATTTCAGTCCAAAATGCAGTAGCCTTATATGAAAGACAATTTTGTATTAGATAGTTTATAATGAGTGTTCAAAACCACTATTGGACCTAAAATGAAATGCCCCACTTTCTCTTTGGTCTCCTATGAATCTATTAAGATAGCAAAATGGTATTTTGAGAATATTCTAATGACTTCTAAAATATGTTGGACCTTCATGTACTCACTGCTCAGGACAAAAAAATTCTATCAAACAAAAAGCTTTAAAATGTTTTGTAAACAAGGTTCAATGCAGTGCTTCCTTCTGTTTGTTCTCCCAATGTGTAAAGTGATACTATAATTTCCAAAGTAATTGAGCCTCATTATAGTGGCTTTTAATATTGTGAACTTTGGTAATAATAATTAATAAAAAAATCAAGCAAATTGAATTGCTTTGTAGATGAGAGCCAAAGAATCAAAGTATATTTAGATCTTGTCTTAGAGTAGGTCAATTTTAATAAAATATTAAAATATTTTGAGGTATATTTCACATTCAAGCCTGATGGTATAAAAATATGAAATAGAAGGTACCTTAGTGAATATTGAAGTCTGTAGAAGGCAGCTTCATAAAATGCAATATTATTTAAAATATTCCTGCCAATCCTTGCTGTCCAAATAAAACCAACATCAAATCTGCCTAAATAAGCTAATGCAGATGATAAATATTTTCCCTGAGTGCAAAAATTTTCCCTGAGTGTCAAGTAATCCATAACTTCTTCTTCATTTGGGAAATACTTTTGATTCACAGAATAATGATCCCATAATCCAGCAGGATTTTCCTGTGTTGAGAAGGGTAATGACAAACCTGGTGCAGAAACATGCTAGATGATGTGGGGGAAATTTCAAGTATCTGTGCCCTCAGACTACTGCTCCTGCAGAAATGCACAGCAAAGCTCTGGGAGATCTGTTAGCTGCTTCACCTTGACCTTCCCTCCTAAATCTGAGGTGCAATCTGGCAGAGCAAAGAGAGTTAGTTTGCTTTCTCTTTAAAGAACATTTTTTTTCAGTCTTCTTGGGAATAGAAATACTTATTAAATGTCACTGAATGAGAATATGCAGGAACTTTCTCAAAAAGAGAGTAAGGTTTTCTCTCCTTGTAACAAAAGTTATTCCTACAGCCAAAATGGCAGTAAAGGAAAAAAAAAATACCCTCTTTTATTGTTGTTTTTGGAAATTTCCCGAATAAATTTTTATAATTTTTCCCTAACATCTATAAAAATAAGTCTTTTTACCTTATATGTGTTCTTCTGCTACCAAATTCCCTCTTTATCCTCTGATTTCCTAGACAGTACCAATTCTACAAGCTGGTAGTCTTAGGGTTTCTTTTTTCTTGGCTATAAAATTTGGTTTTTAATTGTCCAGCAAAAACTAAGTCAAAAATCCGTGTTCACTGTTCATTTCCAATACCTTGTGCAAATTCATGCAGAGACAGGTGGGCTGGTCCTCTACTATGGACAACCCAAATAAGATGTTATTTATGCAGAAAATCAGTTTCAAGGAGGCTGAAAATCAACTAGTGAATTAGGAGAACAAGAGGAGATATTTTGAAGATGTAGTGCCTCTGAAAAGTTTGAAAGACTTACAGCTGTTGGATTAGGGAAGAAAGGGGCAATAGAAGACTGCTGCAAAGTTAATGGCCTTTTCTCTTTACCCACCAGTAACAGGGAAAGAAAGCTAAACCATGAAATGAGTAGAATATATGTCAGGAAAAATAGTTTCACAGTAAGGACAAAGGCCTGGAAACAAAGGCTTGGATTGCCAAGACGGGGGAGGTGATCTCAGACAACATGAGCAGAAAATCAGAGCTAATATGGAAACAACTCAGCTAGGGCTGTGGACTTTGTGAGCTCCCTGTCAACCTTATTTTACAGGGAGAAAATATCTGGCTGTACTATTTTCTTAGTCTATTTTATTGAATTGGCTCCATAACTTCCCCGTGTGAAAAGATCAAAACCTAAGCAAGCTCAATAACGTATAGACAAACCAGGACCAGGACTAGGTTTGTTGCTCCACATACATTTAATTTCCCTCAAAGTAAATTTCCTAAATTCTATCGAACTTTTGTAGACACTTTCAACCATATTGACCTATGTCACTCGGATGAGCAGTTTTCCATGGCAAATGTTACAGTAATTAGATAAAAATGTGTGGTGCCACACTTTCATACTCATTTAAAATAAATTTATATTTATTTTGAGGTTCCTTTGGATTGTCTGCAGATGATCAGGTTTGCAGCTCTACAATATTAATTTTGCACAGTTACAAGTGGTTCTTCAAAAGTTTAACAGGACAGTGTAGATGATGTGTCCATGGAGTAAAAAAAAATTGAAGTATTCAATATTTAAATTTTGTTTCTGTCTTTTTCTTTTAAATACTCCTTGACCAGAGGTGATTTTTCTTATGCTCTAGGTACCTCATGGGTCTTTTTTTTCAGAAATATAATGTGATAATATAATATGTATATTATTATATATATTA